>JAFFST010029737.1:77334-118022 GCA_022414735.1 Noturus placidus
ATTGGTGTGTCTCCCAGGTGGCTTGTGGCAAACTTTAAACAACACTTTTTATGGATATCTTTGAGAAATGGCTTTCTTCTTGCCGCTCTTCCATAAAGGCCAGATTTGTGCAGTATACGACTGATTGTTGTCCTATGGACAGAGTCTCCCACCTCAGCTGTAGATCTCTGCAGGTCATCCAGAGTGATCATAGGCCTCTTGGCTGCATCTCTGATCAGTCTTCTTTTTGTATGAGCTGAAAGTTTAGAGGGTCGGCCGGGTCTTGGTAGATTTGCAGTGGTATGATACTCCTTCCATTTCAATATTATCGCTTGTACAGTGCTCCTTGGGATGTTTAAAGCTTGGGAAATCTTTCTGTATCAAAATCCAGCTTTAAACTTCTTCACAACAGTATCTCGGACCTGCCTGGTGTGTTCCTTGTTCTTCATGATGCTGTCTGTGCTTTAAACGGACCTCTGAGACTATCACAGAGCAGGTGCATTTATACGGAGACTTGATTACACACAGGTGGATTCTATTTATCAACATTAGACATTTAGGTCAACATTGGATCATTCAGAGATCCTCACTGAACTTCCGGAGAGAGTTTGCTGCACTGAAAGTAAAAGGGGGATGAATAATTTTGCTCGCCCAATTTTTCAGTTTTTTATTTGTTGAAAAAGTTTGAAATATCCAATAAATTTCGGTCCACTTCATGATTGTGTCCCACCTGTTGTTGATTCTTCACAAAAAAATTAGTTTTATATCTTTATGTTTGAGGCCTGAAATGCAGCAAAAGGTCGAACAGTTCAAGGGGGCCGAATACTTTCACAAGGCACTGTATTACAGAAGTGTTATGAGAATAAATTAAATGTATTGTGTCCATCAACATGATTGTCTCAGCTGCTCTTCTGTAGGTGTTTTCTCTGAGGCTAAACACATCTCCACACATGAGCTAGCTAGCTATCCAAATTTGTATACATGTTCAATTGGTTCACTGGCAGTAGGGGTGTGGTTGCCATTTCTTTTGGGAGAGGGTCCTTTTTTCTCTGTTTCTTTGCTTAGGTAGTTAGGGAAGTGTTCTTGTATTTTTCTTTCTTTTCCTTTTAGGTAAGCTAACTACCCAATAATAGAATCCTTTTGTTTATTATTTTGGCCTTGGCCCAGCCTGAAGAAACATCTGGTTTGGTTAATTTGTACAGTTTCATGTATATAATTGTCTTCTACAATATACCACAACCGTTTTCCACACAACCTTGTTTGTATTGTTATTCCTGGCTTCCCTTATTTAAAGAGCAATCCAATTGAATTCCGAACTGTTTACTCTATGCGGCTCAACCCAGACTGGGCCATAACAAAAGCATAATTCATCAAGGCAAACACAACCATAATATTTAGTAACTTCTGATGTATGATTTTTATTACCTGATGAATGTCATTATCTTTGTCATTTTCTTATCATTATCATTGTCAAAATGTACACTATATATATATATATATATATATATATATATATCACACACACACACACACACACACACACAGTATATGCCTTTTTGTTTATCATTTTATTCATTTTTATTCATTTTATTTTTATGCCGCATGTGAAGAGCAACTTTTGCTCAAGTCTGCCAGTGGATCCTAACCGCGAGGAGCAGTGTCAAAACATCTATCACCAAAGGGTTTCGAAAGGCTGCACTGCTGAAGAGGACAGCACAAGCTCAACGGTGAATTTGCCTCGAGACATAAGTGACATTGAAAGCGACAATAAAAGAGAGACTGAGGAAGTGTGTGATGAAGTAATTCTGAGGCTGTTCAATTCCAACACTGAAGAAGACAACTTTAGTGGTTTTAATGCGCAGGAGGAAGATGAAGATAGATCAATGACTATTCCTGATAGGCAACTGTATTTATTTATTTTTTTAATCAGCCGTGTTACCGGCACTGTTCGGAAAGCATTTAAAATTTAAAAAGAATCTTTGTGTAACGTTTCTGTGTAAATATTTAGTGTTACAACGTGGACACCTGTGGCTTATAGACAGGTGCGGCCTATATATGTACAAAATTTATTCTTTTTAAATTTAGTAATAATTATAATAATTATCAATTTGTATAGCGCTTTTTTACAATGGTACATTGTCTCAAAGCAGCTTTACAGAAATATCATTTTTACATTTACAAGCGACTTACTAATGAGATCACATTCACACACCAATGGTAGCAGAGCTGCCAGCTTGCCATTGGGGGCAACTTAGGGTTCAGTGTCTTGCCCAAGGACACTTCGGCATGTGGAGTCACCCGGGCCGGGATTCGAACCGCCAACCCCACGGTTAGTGGATTAGTGGACAACCCGCTCTACCAACTGAGCCACAGCCGCCCTACAGCTTATATTCAGGTGTGCTCTATAGTCCGGAAAGTACGGTACTTGCTTTTCTATAGCAAGCAGTTACATTTTCACACAAAGTTAGCTTTGATAACCATTACAGACTTAACTCTTAGCATAATTATTAGCTGTCATGTCAGGCTCTAATAAAAATAGTTTGACACATTTGAGACACATCTGATTTCAGGGCTGGTTCCTTTGTATGTAAGGGTAGTGTTTTTACAATTTAAAGTTGACAACAATTAGCTAATGAGAATGCTGGATAACTAGCTTTAACTTGCTTTATTCACAAACACAGCACCCAGGTAGTTAGAGTTTATTTATTTTAAAATAAATATATTATTTACAAAATGTACTGTAGCATACATTGTAGCCTCCTTTTGCAGGTAATATATTTATAATTAATAAAGCAAGCAGCAAAGAAAAGCTAAATTGATTAATTCTAAAGAAGTACTGCTCCGTTTTCAATTTTCTGTTTTAGAATAAATAAAGCAACTAAGAAAGGACGGTCCTTCCCAAGCTTGTGTACTTGTGTATTATTTTCTGTCGAGTCTCAGTGTGTTCAACCAAACCCATATGGACAGGTGCCTGAAGGAATGATTGTTTCAGTAGTCCATCAGGCAGGGCTACAATACAAATAGCAAAGAACTTGCTTGAAGAAACTGCAGATTTGGGGGATTAACATTAACATTTATAACTTAGTTTTGTGGGAAATTAGTGACATTTAGTGATGGAAAATTTGAAAGAAATATAACTTTAATATAAGTGTTATGGTATAATGTGAAAACAGAATTGCTGTTAATGTTAAACAATTAATATCCACTAACTTTACCAAATTATCTATAAGTTTTTCACTTATATCAAAGCGTCATCGGCAAACTGAGAATTGAGAATGACAACCTCTGATTTAGTCAACCTATTTTTGAAATGTTCATTATTTGACCACTGCTATTACTATCCATCTTACTAGGGGCGCAAACTAAAAACCACAAAAGCACACCATGAAACTGCAACTTGGGGGTGGGGGAGGGGTTAGCTTTGGGGGTTCATGTCCTGAAACTACAGGTCCAGAAGCACAGCTGCAGGATGGAGGATGTTGGTACAACAAAGAAATGCTACAAATTCCAACATGTGGAGAAACTGTCCGATTATCATTTAACTTCCTAAAAAATTTGAAAACAAATAACTGCCTTACCTGTTCAGCAAGAAAGAATTCACCACACCTGAGCACATTTTAAGTTATAGCAAATATCAGACTCTCACTCATGTCTGCTTGCACTCTCACTCTCTCTCTCCTGATTGGCTGCTGCCTATCACCATTTATTAACTTCTTTCATGACTAAAGTTTGGGTTTCTCCATCTAAGCTGGTGTATGACACATGCATAGACATTTCCCACGATTCTGGCCCAACACTCCCAGACTAAACACTGGCTCTGAATAACTGTTACATTAAGACTTTGCATGACTCACATCAGTTAGGAGAATTTTTGTCCCCTGCTTCAAAAATCACCTTTTTTTTAAAAAACACAAAAAAATTCCTATACATTATTATTCATCCATCCATCCATCCATCCATCTTCAACCGCTTACTCCTTTTCAGGGTCACGGGGAACCTGGAGCCTATCCCAGGAGGAATCGGGCACAAGGCGGGGTACACCCTGGACAGGGTGCCAGTGCATCGCAGGGCACAATCACATACACACTCACATTCACACACTACGGACACTTTAGACACACCAATCAGCCTACCATGCATCAACCACAAAATCAAATTGTAACATTTTTGGACACTGCACACTATCTGCAACTCTAAATTAACAATTAAAAATGACTGAGGAACACAAAATCAAATGCAAAAGACCATCTCAGTGTTCAGATTTGAACTCTATAGAAAACGGAAGTATATTTTCGCCTGAATTATATTCTAAAATTTATGTTCTATATAGAAGAAGATCCTCAACATCTCCAACCTTGGTGGACATTACAGAAAAAGGCTCAGTGATGTTATTCTCTCTTTGCAATAAAGCCTATTAATTGTACAGGTTGCAAAACAGTACTTTAAAGTTTGATAATAACGATCACAGAACAAATGTTTGCTTACCAACTATCTCCCCGATTCCCACTGCAATGCCTGAAATTCCTATTAAGGCTTTGGAGCTTTCACCAAAACGACTCGTCGCTCCAATGCAAGTTCCATACACACCACTGTAAAAAGACAGCTCCAGACCTAAGAGGAGGGAACACTGCTATCGGTAATTATGTTAAGCCATATATGACAAGTGAAAGGAAGAATGTAACATAATATATTGTAATTCTATCAAACTTACCACTGTAAGCCATGGAGAAGCTTAACAGTAATATCGTTTTTGTGCCAAAAAGGTGCAAAATTGTCTCTTAAAAAGAGCAGAACAGAAATAGTCAAAGTTTTTTGGGGTTTTTTATAAAAATATCATAAAACAAACACTGTCACTGGGAAATTATTTAGAATTTCCATGTAATTTCTACTTAGTCCTTTAATGGGATGGGAATTACGATGATTTGCACACTAACTCTTGAAAGAGTTTCATAAGAAGCAGGTAAACTCAGTGCAGTACACAAGAGACCGGGTAACACCCATTTTTATTAGTTTTACATTTGAATAGCTGTTTAGTTTCTGAGTCACAGTGTAATTTATTCCAGATTTAGTCAGTTCCTAGAAAATTTGTACGTCCCAAGCATGAGAACACAAGCATGTTTGTCTTTTCAAACATGTGGGTTATCAGAGAATGCAAGAATTTCTTGTAGCACAGTATACCGCACTGATACGATAACATGCCTGATGCCAGAATGGTTTCTGCACTTACTGAAATCTGTTTTGGCTTCTTTTATGGCAGAGCTGGCTCGCTGTTTCAATCTGTAACATGAGGAAGTAAAAGTGACATCTAATAATAGCACCTATCTCGAACCGTAATCATATGAACAATAAATATAGGCAAACTGGAAAAGTGTCAAAAAAGTGTTTAAAAGCGGATTCATTTTACGTTAGTCGGGATGACAGCAAGGACTGGCCTTCCTCTTCAGACAGAATATCCTCTTCCTCATCCTGACTCGACTTACACAGAAAGAGGAAACATAGCGTTCCAAGAACGGAGGTGACCAGAAGAGCTATAAACATCGTCTTTCTATCTCTATCTGTGAGGGATCAGAATGAAATCAAAACACTCATTTCTGCAATGAAAGGCATTAGGTGTGAATTAAATTAGTATGAACATGGGAGTAACAGTTATTTAGGACTTTTTTTTTCCAGTTTCATGTTCCTCATAATGAATTGATAGCTACAGAAAAACCATTTCCGATCCATTATTTTCTAGATGTTGACTCCTGATATCATAGACCTGATTTGGCAATACCCACAGACTGAATATATGTACAATGATCAATTAACATGCTCTAAAAAGCCACATGACTTGGCCTTTAATGGTGGATATATCTTGAAATTTTTACAATGTCCGGAATGAGCTCGAACCTACAGCATTTTTTTGCAACGTGTACAGTCCTAAATTCCATTCTTTCATTAAGTCTTTTCCTAATGTATCACAACATTTAGATGTAAAGAGAGCTCAGTCTTACACGCATAATAAAAAGGTAAGAGAAAGCATGCATCCTGAAAAAATGCCTGTAGAAAGAAAGTAGCTATAGTTGTACTTTTAATTTATTCAACTCTGAAAGATCTTTATAAATGTAAGGTAAGTACAAGTTCCCTTTTTAACTCTCCATTAAAATGTCCTGTTTAGAGCCAAGAGCTTTAGTGATGATTTCAGGCACAATGGTGAAGCCCATGATAAATGGCTGATGTTAAAAAAAAATTACAACCCTGTAGAAATAAAAATAAGTTTAAAAAAAAAAAATACTAAGTAATGATTGTCAAGATCATTATACATGATACAAGTTACCTGATATGTCAGTTTTCCCTTTCCAGTCTATATAAACATAAAGATTGCCGAATAGCATACTGAAAGAAAAATGAAAAGAATGAAAGTTACTATAACAAAATCAAATTTCAACAAAAATCATTCAGCAATAAGGTAAAGAAATCTGCCGGTGATTAATTCCCAGGGTTGCTAACATTTCTAGGTTTTGTTGAATGTATTATTTTGCACATTAAACTTCTTATGGTACGGGTCTGATTTACCAATCAGACAGATCGAATTCATTACCATGTCACGCTACTTTATGTACAAATGCTAAAGATGATGGTCTCAGCACTGGGACCTGGAATACCTGCATTGCAACAAAGCCCAAAACACTGCTGTGTTCCTGTTAATGGTGGAAACATCTGAATTCCCCACCAGAAAGCGACCTTGAGCCGTCCAAAGCACTGTGGACACAAATCAAGCGTTTACTTTAATCCATTTGTGTCAGTGTGTCAGGTCTCTGAACAAATATAATAGCTTTCGCTCCAGTCTCGACCAAACAATTGATTTGAGATTGTACCGGATTATCCTTTAATAACTTATTAAACACCACAAATCTAGACCTGGCAGTGTGGCTGGGTCGCTGTATTTATCCGCAAAGAGGATCTATAATGAAGGTCAAATGATATTCTCAGCACATTACTTGCAGCGCTGAATGAAACACTAATATGAAACACCTGAGAAGAATGAATACTTACAGGCTGCACCCATCCCAATCAGCACTGAGCTCAAATAAAAGGACCAGGTTGATGGAGTAATAAATACAGCTATGTAACCACTAAAAAACAAGGAGAAAGATCAGAGTATTTAAATGTTTCTTTGTTTGTTTATAATTTAACACCATGCTGGCTACCATGGCTATTTTCATGGCGAGAAACAGGTTTAAATATCAGGAAAATTTACTAAAGTTTTTTTTTTACAGTATAAAAAAAATAATCTAAAACTAAATCTGGCCTCACTTCATTAAAAAAAATCTATTCATAGAATCACAGTCCATTAAAATATGCCTCAAAGATTTTGGTATTTGAGATAAGGGGCATAACGGAGGATCTTCACCCCTTCACCCAAAAACTTGTGAGTGCTGGAGTGGCCTATTCGGCAACACGTGTAGATGATATAGTTAAATTGTACTACACTACATTTATCCCAATAGATTTGCTTTTTTTTTAAGGCACAAGAATTTATAATGGATTTAAGGTCTGAAGGTGGAGGGTATTTAAATAAATATCCTAAACATTCACACCAAAAAAATGGACATATTGTGTCATTTGTGATACTTGCCTGTAAAGAATTCCACTGACGAACATGGAAAACTGTGGTCCAATTACCGCTACCACAGAGGGCGCGAATAAATTAGCAAACGAAAAAACTCCATATATTATGCCAAGGCTGAAAAAGTAAAAAGAATGTGTGTTAATGTGCACTAATCGAAGACTTGAAATATTTCCATAAATGATATAAACAGTGTAAGAGGTGCTGTATATATTTCAGACATCAATCACATTTTCAAGGCCACAGACCTACTGTTTTCTACAGAGATACACTTATTTTAGTTATTCATTTACATTTACATTTATTCATTTAGCAGACGCTTTTATCCAAAGCGACTTACAAATGAGAGCACACTCACACACCAATGGTAGCAGAGCTTCCATGCAAGGTGCTAGCTTGCCATCGGGGGCAACTTAGGGTTCAGTGTCTTGCCCAAGGACACTTCGGCATGGGATCACCCGGGCCGGGATTCGAACCGCCAACCCCACGATTAGTGGATTAGTGGACAACCCGCTCTACCAACTGAGCCACAGCCGCCCTATTCAGACAGTACAAGTAAGTCTCTCTGTATTTCCCTCTATCCTTAAGAAACAGGTCCTTACCTGTGATACCCACTTCCACTGAAAGTAGCATTATCCAGACTTTTTACCACAGTTTGCTGAAGAGAAATAAAGCAAATTAACTATGCAGCAAAATCAGTGTGATGGTATATAGACTTGCAAATTAATCCCCCCCCCCCCCCCCCCCAAGACGATAACTTCTCCCAATGCTCCACCCAAAGAAATCAACCAAAGATATGAGTGAGGAGGTGTGCGTTAAACTACTTGAGACAACCATCTAATAACACTCATAAGAGTATCACTTGTATAAAAACAATACTGTATATGGCCAAAAGTACATGGACACCTGATCATCACACCAATATGTGGTTCTTCCCCAAACTGTTGCAAAAAAAGTTTGAAGCACACAATTGTATAGAATGTCTTTATATGCTGTAGCATTACAATTTCTTCTTCACTGGAGCAAAGAGGCCCAAACCTGTTCCAACATGACAATGCCCCTGTAAACAAAACGCTATTCATGAAGACGTGATGTGTTAACTTTGGAGTGTAAGCGCTTGAATGTCCTGCACAGAGCCCTGACCTCAACCTCACTGAACACCTTTGTGATAAACTGGAACACCAACTGCACCCCAGACCTCCTCACCTAACATCAGTGCCTGACCTCACTAATGCTCTTGTCTCTGAATGAACACAAATCCCCACAGCCACGCTCCAAAATCTAGTGGAAAGCCTTCCCAGAAGAGTGGAGCTTATTTTAACAGCAAAGGAAGAATAAATGTGGACTGAGATGTTAAACAAAGATAAACATGTGTAATGGTCTGGTGTCCACACACTTTTGGCCATATAGTGTTATCCATGTTTACAAATGGTATCACAACCATCATGGCCTGGTTTGGCATGATAACTACCTAGTCTAAGAGTAATTCCCAGCACTTCATCTAGTAAACAGAGAAAAATCTGCAAACACACACACTGTAATAACAACATGACCTCAGAGACTGCACTGTAAATTAAGATACATTTTAGGAAATTTGACTGACAGTCGTCATTTCTGAAGACTTGCCACTTCTTAAGAGACTTGATGCAAAGATGGTAGATGTTTTGTAAATTGTTAAGGACTAGGACTAGGAGAATGTCCAAGAATGTCCAAGAAAATCCTTGCTTGGAAATTCTCCCCAGTTACTCACAGGCTCCTATCTTCAAAGATGTGGCTATCTTCAAAGCTGTGAAAATTTTTCAATTTTTGATCCAATACTGACCACTACAGGCATCCTCTCCACAGGTGTCTGTGGTCAAAGATTCTACAGAAGTTCAGAAAGGCCATGAATTGTTTATTTTTTTCCCTCTGTACCGTGATCTTCAGATAAAAAAATAATTGTGGTTTTAAAAGTGCTTTTCTCAATATCACAACTGATGATGTTGAAACGTATGCTTAGGCATACATGCTGTAAATCATGTCTGAATGCATCCGGTTTTACTTCAATCAGGGACTGACATGGAAATGCTAGATAATTTCCAGATCAGTGTCGATCACTTGAGGTGGTGACTCAGAAATGTACAACTATACCACTGTGGACAATATACAGGGTGTCCCAAAAGTCTCCATACATAGGGGAAATTAACACGTTTTAGCAAAATGTCTTCCATAATGTTTCATACTCAGTTTATATTTTGTAAGTATATACACAGTATCTCACAAAAGTGAGTACGTCCCTCACATCTTCGTAAATATGTGATTATATCTTTTCATGTGACAACACTGAAGAAATGACACTTTGCTACAATGTAAAGTAGTGAGTGCTGTGTGTTGAGTTATTTGGAGACAGTAAATTTACACTGTTACACAAGCTGTACACTCACTACTTTACATTGTAGCAAAGTGTCATTTCTTCAGTGTTGTCACATGAAAAGATATAATCACATATTTACAAAAATGTGAGGGGTGTACTCACTTATGTGAGATACTGTGTATATATCTTTATTTTCAGATAGCTTTTGAAGAAAGACTTTGACAAAAGAAGAATGTATTGAAATCATTCTTGTGGCTGGATCGGGAAGCTGTCACAAGGTTGCGTTGAACGTTAACAGGAAACATGCGAAACACATCACGCATGACACTGCTGCCAAACTTATTAACGGATTCAGAAAGATTGAACGTGTTGTGGACCGACCGAGAAGAAGTGGACGTCCACAAACATTCACTGACGAAAACACAACCAATGTGGTGCCGCATAGTCCCCTGTATATGGAGACTTTTGGGACACTGTAATGATCCTGATCGTGTGGTCAGTTTCATTGCCAGTCATCTTGAGATGTCTCCATAGTTATGGCATTATGTTTGAGACATAATTACTGCAGAATCTTCATAACACCAATACAATGACAACGTGCCACTGGCCACAATGATGTAATGCTAGTATGCCTCTGAAAGCAACTTTTGATCAGGAGAAAAATATGTTAGATTTTCGTTTGTAGCATTTCAGCAAATACTTTATGCACACACTTTACTTGTTGCACCTTTTCCTTTTTAGGAAACTCAGACCTAATCTAACCTATTAAACATTTCTAGGGTTATAGATCGACTTTTATAACTCTATAGCCATTATCAAAGTGGTGTAAACTCCATAGAACGCAGTGTCACTGAAGAAATCTGATGTGATATACACCCAGTGCCCTTGTTCCACACCTCTGACTTTATAATCCTCCAGATTGCAACCATGAGATGCGGCTGACTTGGATTTGTGAAACAATGAACAATTATACACTCAGCGAGCGAACACAACCTATCTGTGTATTTTTATATCACTTTCCTATTACAATTTAAACCATTTTTAACAAACCACGAACCCACTTCATCATTTAATCACACAATATTCTCAACAAATTAACTCAAACTCAAACAAACATCCATAAGAAGCCAGCATCAGTGTATATTTATAAGAATAGTTTGGGAACATAGATCTTACTCACTTCTATATTTCCACAGGTTGTGAAGGCTGTAAAAAGGAGTAAAAAAGCTATTCCCAGAATGACCACATTATATGTCCTGATGTCAGCCATCTCTCTCTCTCTCTCTCTCTCTCTCTCTCTCTCTCTCTCCAGTGTTGTGCAAATTTGAGTTTTAGCACAATCTGAACATTCTTAGTAAAAACTCAGGTCCAGTTCAGGAAAACAAGAAACTCTAACAGTGGTACACATTGTAAAGTGTTTTTTAAGCTAGAAAACATCTAAATGAACCTCAACACACAACACACACACACACATACACACTCCTGGTGTGTGCCCACAGCAGGAATGTCAGATCTGACCAGCATGTGATCACTTAGGTCTGTCTCCACAGGCTCTTTTGGAAATGATACCAGGATCCAGTTAAAATGTGAAGGTTTAAGATTGTAGTTTGATATAAACAACAACAACAACTAATAACTATAACTAACAGCTATAGGCTGTGACTCTACTTAAAGATCAAATTAAGCACTAAAACAATCAAACATGCCATTTAAAAAAAGGGGAAAAACTGTATAGATTGTGAAGCTTGTGTGTTCTTCATCACACTGCTAATTATTTATCTAATAACCGTGCATGGTTCTGTAAGTTACAACTTGACCTAGTCCTTTCAGCTCTGAACTGTTTTGCATAACCTGTCCACGTTCACGTTTCGGTTTTCTATTATTTCGTAAAATCATAAACTACACAAAGTTAACAGCTCTTCGAGTAACTCCAGTAACGCTTTGATGGCAGACACCACGACACCTAAAAGTACAAAATAATAATAATTATTATTATTATATATATATATATATATAAATAAACAAACTCGATTTTCCAGATTTTCCGAAACGCAAAAAAGACCTACTACGGAAGCCCATCCGGTTCAATCCGTGACAGCGCGTTTCTTTCCCAGCAGGCATTCCTCATATTGTACACAATCATCATGGCGGCTCAGGATGGTAGGTTCATGCCGAAACCCTGCTTCCATTCTACACGGGACAGACCTTTCTTCTCTTCAGAGTGTTTAATTAAACTCCTCGGTGTCTTTGTGACACGATCTAAACGTGTCAGGGTTATATTTCCTCGATATGTTTTGTACAGCTAGCTAATTCACCTCGTCGAAAACTTAAGCAGTAGCTAGCTCTTGGCGAACTTAAGGAGCTGTGTTAGCTGCTATGTTACGTGTTCCAGCGCCAAGTCTGCTTGTTTGTTCAAATTTATGCTAATAATAACAACAATACTAAAAGCAAAACACTAAACAGTTAGCTAGAAAGTAAACGGTGGCACCTCATGAGCGACTAGTGTTGTGTAAGGTAACGCTACGAAACTAGCCAAGTTACCATGGAGACTTTTCTAGATGGTTCAGCGTTAGCTTGCCAACGTCAGCTAGCTAGCTAACAAGCTAATCATTTAGCATCATCTTTATCGCTCTGAATAAGAATAATTCCTGTGTATAGTCCCTACTTGCATAAATAGTCACTACTTAAATTTAAGAAAATCTTTTGGAAGATATTACTGTAAACGACATAACAGGGTGTTTTAGTGGCGTGACAGTGTATATACAGTGTATATAATTTATATATATATATATATATATATATATATATATATATATATATATATATATAGCGTGACATCATTATATACTGTGTTTGTTTTACTGGTATACTCGTGTAGATATTCAAGATGAATGCTCTCTTCAAGTCTAGTTACTAGCAAGCTCTTTCTGAATTGAATGAAATGAAAGCTTTTCACATTTCTGTATGTTACTGGTATGTTAAATCTTTTCTGGCAAGCATTGTTACTCAGTAATTGAATGCGTCCGTCTCTCTTTGATCCTACAGGAAGTGAGGGAGTGGAAATGGAAACCGAAGTCAGCCTGAAAGCATCAGAAGTCTCATCTGACGAGGTCAGCAAAGGAGACGAAGCCGGGGCCGAACAAGCCATCGAGGCAGATGGGGAGAACTCCTCACTGTCTCAGGTCTCCACAGTCAGCAATGGAGATGACAGCGAAGAGGGGAAGGAGATGGTGGAACTGAAAATTATTTGGAACAAGAACAAATATGATCTTAAAATACCTTTAGATGGAACTGGGGCGAAACTGAAAGAGAGAATTCACACACTTACTGGTATGAAATGTCTTTAGTCAAGGGTGTAAATATAGGTATCTGAGTATAACAATTCTCTTTTTTATGATAAAACAATTTAACAACATAATTATTATTCTCACTGGAATATGATCAAATACCCACTTAAAATACTTGTTCATCTTTAATCGTATACACACGGATAAGGATTTTACACCTCCATTTAATAATGTCTCTTTGCTAATACGTACAGTCCCTTCAGGATTGTAGGAATGACCGCGAAATCGAGTAAACAGTGCAATATTCAGAGGAGCTTGCAATTTTTACAAAATGACCACAGATTCCTGTGGGGGAAGTGGTGGCTCATTGGTTAAGATGTTATGACTTCTGATCGGAAGGTCATGAGTTCAAATCCCAGTACTGCAAGGTGCCACTGCTGGGCCCTTGATCAAGGCCCTTAATCCTCAACTGCTCAGATGTATAAATGGCATAAATGTAAGTCGCTCTGGATAAGGGCGTCTGCCAAATGGCGTAAATGTAATTTGCACCAAGACGAGTTGTCGCAGCGTGCGTTCGGCTGAATCCCTTTGCGATTAAAATGCTTCGAAGACCCATGTAAAAGCTCTCGTTAACGATTAAACATCACTGCAAAAGAACATGCAAATCAATATAATGCAACTGCAATTCTGACAATTCAAGCCGTTTTCTGAAAAAAAGAAAATGTGTGAAAAAATTCTGCAAGTTGCATTGCAAATTTAGAAAAACATGCTGCAGCAAAATCAAGCATATTCTGCTGCAGCAATCACAAAAACAAAAAAAACTCTGTGAAATCCTGTATGGACTGATAAATAATTGGCACTCATTCGACATGATGTTTAGGTATTTGGTTATTATATGAGGATTGTTTTAAAATAGCAGTAACTGTGTTTCATGCCAGATAATGTAATTACAGTTTTTGCTGTTTTATAGAAAGTACCATAAGCATAACCCAACTGCTGGAGACGTCTGTGTTGTTTCCCAACATTTAACGAAGTTTGCTTTGTTGATAAATTGAGAGATGATATAATACATTGTATATCAAATGTATACTGCACAAATATGGGCAAAAGTTTTTGGACACCTGACCATCACAAACATATGTGGTTTTTTTCTGAATTGTTAGCACTCAGTTTGAAGCACAGAGTTGTATAGAATGTCTTTGTATGCAGTAGTTTTATAATTTCCCTTCACTGGAACTAGGAGATCCCGAACCTGTTCCAGTACGATGATGCACAAATCGAGCTCCATGAATACATGGTGTGTCAAGGTTGGAGTGGAAGAACTCGGGTGTCCTGCACAGAGCCCTGACCTCAACCCCACTGAACACCTTTGGGATGAACTGGAACTGGAGCCTCTTCACCCAACATCAGCGCCTGATCTCATCCTCACTAATGCTTTTGAAGCTGAATGAACATAAATCCCCACATCAATGCTCCAAAATATAGTGGAAAGCCTTCCCAGAAGCGTGGAGGTTATTATAATAGCAAATCAGGGACTAAATTTTGAATGAGATGTTCCAAAAATTAAACCCGCATGCATGTGATAGTCAGGCATCCACAAACTTTTTAGTGTAAAATGTATATGCTCTTAGAGTTTGTAATAGCTGCCTTGACTCTTCAAAAATGTTTCTGATTAACTCTGATGAATTCTCTTGTGTAGGTCTTCCACCTGCTATGCAGAAGGTAATGTACAAAGGACTGCTACCAGAGGACAAAACACTTCGTGAAATTAAAGTCACAAACGGTGCGAAAATAATGGTGGTTGGGTCTACGATAAATGACGTACTGGCTGTAAATACACCGAAGGAAGTAATTCAACAAGAAGTCAAAGCTGAGGAAAACAAAAAAGAGCCATTGTGCAGACAAAAGGTGGGAATCCTTATTTTTTCCACACCACACTTGGCAGTGCTTTTGCTGTGTGAACAAAGGGATGCACATATAATTATACAATTTAACTTTGGTCATTTTATTTACATTAAATCATTTTCTGTTGTAGCAACATAGAAAAGTGTTGGACAAAGGAAAACCTGAGGATGTTATGCCATCAATAAAAGGAGCTAAGGTAATAAAAGTTGATTTTGTTTATGAAACGTTTACACATTATATGCAATGCTGTTCTACAGATGTATGCTACTATCAGGGGTTAATGTATCAAATGTTAAAGGTGTTTATGAAATGTAAAATGTGATTAGCATTTTCAAGGAGCTTTAGATGGTTAAGAAAGCATATTACTCCAATATTCACTCATTCATTTATTAATTTGTTTCTTATATACGTATAGGAGCGTTTACCAACAGTGCCTTTATCTGGAATGTACAACAAATCTGGCGGAAAAGTACGGCTCACTTTCAAACTGGAGCAGGATCAGCTGTGGATTGGAACAAAGGGTGATGACTTCTTTCTTCTTGATGTTATTATTATTACTAGTAGCAGTAATTAATGTTTTGTTTTTGAATGTGATATGTGACCTCTGTCTCTATACTTTTGCCTTACAGAAAGGACAGAAAAAATCCCAATGGGGTCCATCAAAAATGTTGTAACTGAGCCAATAGAAGGTCATGAGGATTATCATATGATGGTATGTTTGCTGTGCTATTATTTTAAAATCGAGGAATCAAATTTGGAGGTTTGTCCAGATTGTATAAAAAAGTTACACCTGTACATCTGCTTGATCATGCAGCTACCCAATCAGGCAGACATGTTGCAGCAGTGCAGTGCACAGATACAGGCTAGTAGCTTCAGTTAATCTTCATAGTAGAGATCAGCATGTGGAAAAAAATGTAATCTCAGTGACTTTGACTGTGGCATGGTTTGTTTGTGCCAGATGGGCTTGTTTGAGTATTTCAGAAAATGCTGATCTCTTAGGATTTTCACACACAGCAGTCTCTAGAGTCTACACATAATGGCATTAAAAAATATAACCTCCAGTGAACAACTGCTCTGTGGGTGAAACTCCTTTTTGATGAGGGAGGTCAGTGAAGAATGGCCAGTTTGGTTCGTGCTGACAGAAAGGCTATGGTATGTCTGATAAGCACTCTTTAAAACCGTGGGAAGCAGAAAAGCATCTCAGAGCACAGAACATGTCAAAGTTGTGGCAGATGGATTACAACAGCAGAAGATCACGCCTGTCAGCCAAGAACAGAAAGCTGAGGCTGCAGTGGGCACAGATACACCCAGACTGGAGAGGGGAAGACTGTAAAAATGTAGCCTGGTCTGATGAATTTTTGTTTCTGATGAGACACATAGATGGTAGGGTCAGAATTTGATGTGAATGACCTACCTTGTGTCAACAGTTGAGGCTGGTGGAGGTGGTGTCTTGGTGTGGGGAATGTTTTCTTTGTATACACTGCGCCCTTTAAGGTCAATTAACCATTGCTTGAATTCCACAGTCTATCTGAGTATTGTTGCTGACCATGTGCATCCCTTCATGGCCACAGATTATCCACCTTCTAATGGCTACTTCCAGCATCATCACGCACCATGTCACAAAGTTGTCTCAAACTTGTTTCATGAACATGTACTTCAAAGGTCTCCTCAGTAACCAGATCTTAATCCAGTAGAGCACTTTTGGGATGTGGTAGAAGTGCAATTATGTAAAGCAAGCATGTGAACATTGACCAGAATCTCAGGGGAATCCAAGCCATTACGAATTCTGAGAGCAAGACAGAAAAGGGTGGCAGGAGGTGTGTGGGGTGGATCCAGGAGTGGAACCCGATGGTTGTAGCCTTAAGCCCTGATTACACTAGAGCATTTTCGATCTTCGCCCACACTGGCGTTTCCGTTGTGTTTCAGAAACGATCTCCGTCCGCAGTACATGACCAAAAATGCATGTCAAATAACCATTCATGCACACTGGGCATGTGCATACAAGTGTAAACAGGAAGTTGGTTGCTAGTCCAAACCAGCGTTCCATGTAGGGCTTACGCCGCTTGAAATGAGATTTGTTGCTGATTGCATTAATCATAGTTCACCTCTTGTGTATGTAGGCAGCTGCAGTATTATAAAATACAGAATTTAACTGCACGATGGCGGTTCAGTCTCCGTGTTGTTGTGTATATGAACATTGGTAGCGTAACCGTCATATGGTAGGGGATTGATGACTCAGGGAAGAGTACACAATGATCCAGAAGACCCAATCAGGGAGCGAATGTGGGTGAAGCCACACCTTCATTTTAAAAAGTCTCCATTTTCGAGGGTCAACAACCCTAGTAGTGTAGACGCCAGGCATAACTGTATCAAAAATTACGCGTTTTAAAATGAAAACATAGTAGTGTAAACAGGGCCTTAAGTTTTGATGTGTTCTGAGATGCTTTTCTGCTGGTTGCAGTTATAAAGAGCGGTTATTTGAGTTACTGTAGCCTTATTGTCAGCTCAAACCAGTCTGGCCATTCTCCTCTGCGGTCTCTCATCAACATGTTGAAGTGTTTAACCCTGTAGACCTGCCGCTCAGAGGATATTTTTTACACCTCCGACACCAAATGTTGGAGATGTCATGTTTTCAGGTTCTTCGTCCATCCATCCTTTTGTGCATTTTTTTGTGAGATTCTCATTGGTGAGATATCACAAGAACGAATGGTTGAATGCTTGTAGGATTTATAATGGAACTGATTAGATTTTAGAATTGAGCCAAACATGTTCAAGATCACAGCAAGGTCAAATGTCTGAAATAGTTTTTCAGGTCAAAACAGATGCCCCAGTGAACTCATTCCTGAAATCCAAAAGTATAGATAAACACACTTACAACTCCTGTTAGTCAAATTTACTATACAAACTCCAGAACAATGATGGCTATTATTCACTAGCGACCAAGTAGGAGAACAAATAAATAACTTGCCTTATCCATTTTCCTCTTGCAGTATCATATCAGCCTCTCGCTCTCTGATTCCTGCTCAGTTTGTTTACTTTCTCATGCTGGCATATGGCATACGTGTAAGAAAAATAAATAAAATTCCGGTTTTGACCTGACAGCTCAGAGAATTATTATTGTTTATGGACTGTCATGGTTTATGCAAACACAGTGTAGTACTTGTGTTTGCTTATCCTGGTGTATTTGAATGCTGATTATGCAAAAAAAAATTACAGTTCTTTAATTAAGTTATTTGGATAACGTAACAAGGTTTTTGGCTGCCGTGGTCGATTTGAGCACTTGGATCACAAATGTGCCTCTGAGGAGCATCGCATGCTGTTTGCACCCGTACTTGGCTTTTCACTTCTAATCAGATCACGCGAGACAGATACCACATTTGAATAGAACCATGTAGGTCAAGGCTTTTTTTCTTGCATATTTACTATAAAGAGATTTGGTGAAGTCTGCACTGATTGAATTGGTAGAATTACACTGGATATAAATATTGTGCTGGAAGGTAAAAATGTTTCTTTCTCTTCAGCTGTCTAACAGAGCTTTTCTGCCTAAATAGACTGATATTTGGAGCTATTCATGATTCCTTCTGTCTTGACTAGAGCCCCAGTCCCAGCTGAAGAGAAGCAGCCCCATAGCATGATGCTGCCACCACCATGCGTCACCATGGGTATGGTGCTCTTTGGGTGATCTGCAGTCTTGTTTTTGCACCTTCATATCATCTACAATTATGTCCAAAAATTCCTACCTTGTTCTCATCAGACTAAGGCCCTGTTTACAGTAGTGTGTTTTTGTTTTAAAACACATAACTGTTGCTATGGTTACATCTACACCGACATTTTAAACACTTGAAAACTGAGACTTTTGGAAACACTGAAAACCCCGTTTTGTTTGAAAACTCTGGGCTCACATTTCAGTGTAAACAGACCAAATCTACCAAAACGTGACCTCGCCCACATTCGATCCTGATTTGGTCTTCTGGATTATTGCGTGTTCTTCCCTGTTCATCAAGCCGCTCTCCTAAGAAGCCTCTGATTTTATTTGATTGTTATGCTACCTTGATCGTATACACAACACAGAGACTGAACCGCAAGCTTTACTGGCTTTGTCATTCTTAGCATTGGGCAGTTAAATTCTGTATTTTATAAAATTGCAGCTGCTTACATGCGAAAGAGGCAAGCTCTTGGAGCAATAAATGAGAAAAAAATCTCATTTCAAGTGGAGTAAGCCCTACATGGAACGCCGGTTTGTTGTGCCTCCCAGTGAATAGTAACCAACTTCCTGTTGGCCTATAACACATTTTACCACATGGTTTGGGGGTGGTTTAGGGGGCTTAGATTTATTTTCCTTTTGTGAGAAAGAGCTTCTGTCGAACCACCCTACCCTGTAGCCCAGATATGTGAAGTATACAAGAGATTGTTGTCACATCAGGCAGTGACCCATACTTGTCAGATATTCCTGAGGCTACGTTAATGTTGCTGCAAGTCTCTTGGCAGCCTCCCTGATAAGTTTCCATTTTGTCATTTCATCTGTTTTGGAGGGACGTCCTGTTCTCAGTGATGTAACTGTGGTGCCCATTTTCTCCACTAGTTGATAATGGCCATCATGGTGTTTCATGGTACATCTGTTTTGGAAATTCATTCGAACCCCTCTCCTAACTGATACATTTCAACAGTGAGATCCTGGACATGCTTTGTAAGCTCTTGATGAAACCAAATGAAAAATGAAAATCCTACACAAACAGCTGATCTTCATTTGTGGTTAATAAAAATAATTTTAATGATGATAGCTGTATGATACTTTTGAGCATGAGTTTGAATGTTGAATGGTCAATGGTTCATTCAGAGTACAGTCACATGCCCTATTATAAAAAGGGTGTGCACACTTATGCAACCAGGTTTTTTTTTTTTTGCAACACAAAAACCTGCCAGTTTAACAGGTGTGTGCAGATTTTTTTTATATGCAGTGTAACTAGAGAAACATTGTGGCTGCGTTAGAAACCTACACTGTGGTATCATTTAGAAGGAAATGGCACACGCACCAAAAACATTGGGGCAAACCTGCAAGGGTTTTTTTGTCTTGTGAACAAAGACGTTTCCTTTGTGGGTTTCCTTTTCTTTTATTTCCTTGCTCTGTTTTATACTGTAAACTACCGTGTTCTCATTAACACTGGTGCTTTAACCTGGTTAAATGTCATTCTTCTTTCCAAAATGAATAACTAATCCTAAACTTACCTCATACCTTCAAACTAGTGCTTAATTTTCTGCTCCTTTGGATAATTCTCATGAAATCAAAGGTATGCTCAGCAGTAATATATTAAATGTTTAAAAAAAAATATGAAAACCTTAACTACTAGCATTATTTTATATTTTCAAAATAATCCCAATTAGTCTGAGTCTGACACTTTTTAAATGTCAACAAACAGAACAAAACAGACTTATTAGAGAGATACTCGAAACTGTAGGAGAGACCAAATCAACAACTTGGTACATTCTTAAAAATGCACTGGCGAGCTCAGCAAAAGTAAAAGGCCTGGAAGACCACAGAAGATAACTAAAGTGGATGATTGCAGAAGTTGTGAACCCTTCACAACATCTAGCCAAGTCAAGAACACTCTGAAGGACGTAGACGTATCGTTCTCAAAGTCTACAATCAAGATACTCCTTCATGAATAACAATACAGAGGGTTCACCTCAAGATGTAAACCACTGGTAACATTTCGGAACAGAAAGGACAGATTAGACTTTGCTAGAAGGAAAAAAAAGAAAAACAAGCCTGGAAACATCTGAAAGGACATGACACCAGGATTACCTTGTACCAGCATGATGCGAAGAGAAGAGTACAGAGAAGGAAAGAAAGGGCTCATGATCCAAAGCATACCACAGCATCTGTCAAACATGGTGGAGGAAGTGTTACGGCATGGGCGTGTATGGCTGCCAGTCACTGCTGTTTATTGCTGTGACTGCTGTAGTATTCTACTGAATTCTTAAGTGTATAGAGTTATACTTTTTGCTCAAATTCAGTCAAATGCTGCAAAACTGATAGGACAGTGCTTCACAGTACAGAGGGATAATAACTCAAAACATACTGCTAACGCAACCCAGGTGCAACGAAATGGAATGTTCCTAAATGTCTGATGACCTCAACCCAATTGTGCATGCTTTTCACTTACTGAAGAGAAAACAAAAGGCAGAAGAACCCACAAACACGCAGCAACTAGGTCTTTTGGAGGCTTCAGTAAAGACCTGGCAAAGCATCTCAAGGGAGGAAACTCCAGAAATTCCAAGATCTGAAATTCAAAGATCAAAGATCTGAAATTCCAGATTTCAGGCAGTCACTGACTGCAAAGGATTTGCACTCAAGTATTAAAAATCGTTAGTGTTAAACCCTTTGAATTAAAGCTGAAAGTCTACATGTAAGTCACATCTTGATTGCTTCATTTAAAATCCATTTTGGTGGTGTACAGAGGCAAAATTATTAAACTTGTGTCCCTATCCAAATACTTATTAATGAGACTATATATAATGGGCATAAAGCGGTATTCTAATTAATAAGTCGTCTCATAACCATCACCGTTATCATTCCCGTAACAGATCTTAATTTAGTATACATAAGTTTTTAAATGTTAATTCTAAATATTCTTACTGAAGTTTACCATGAAACCTTTTTTTTTTTATTAACACTACTTTAGTCTGATTTTTTTTAAGTTGCTTTGATATAAGCTTTTATGTTTTGGTAATGAGAAACGTGGTGAATATTTATGAAAATTAATAATTCATAAATTAATTATCTTTGAGCATTTAGTAAACATACAAATGAAATCTTTAAAATCTGTTTTGATTTTCTTTTTTTTTAATAAACAATCCACTTTACAGTTTTTGGCCAAATGTATTTCTGTTGCCGTAATGAGATTTTATAGCAGCGAGTCTACATAATGTAACTGTCTACAATTTCAGACCTAACTGTTTATGTTCCAAAGCAAGTGATATCAAATAAATTATTTAAATCTCATCCTAACAAATCAGTATTTTGTGAGACTTGACAATTTACAGCCTACCTTTTTCAAAAATATATTTTTATTTAACACTCGTTTAAAAGCCTGTGATGGACTGGCACCCTGTCCAGGGTGTGCCCCGCCTTGTGCCCGATGGCTCCTGGGATAGGCTCCAGGTTCCCCGTGACCCTGATAAAGGAGTAAGTGGTAGAGGATGGATGGATGGACACATTTAAAAGTGACACAAAGGGAATGTTATGAGAGAGGGTTTTATTTATTTATTTATTTATTTCCATTTTTATTAGATCACCAAACTGTGAACTTTTTCTTCCCTGAGCATCTATTTTAATGTTATTAGCGATCAGGATTTAACAAGTGTTTTAAGTTATACTTCAATATACTTTTGATATTTATATAAATTCCACTATATTAATGAATTTGATGGTTACGATCTAAAATGTGTGATGTGTATTTCGTGTGTTATGTAACGTTTTTGTTTACTTTCCTAGGCGTTTCAGCTGGGTCCGACGGAAGCCTCTCAATACTGGGTTTACTGGGTGCCTGCGCAGTATGTTGATGCAATCAAAGACACAGTCCTTGGGAAGTGGCAGTATTTTTAACGTGCCTCCTCTATTGACACTGAAGCATTGGGATTTGGAGCAAAAACAACACCCTTAACTGGACCCTGAATAATGATTTAGGGAACTTTTGATTTTTTTTTTTCAACCGTATTAAAAACTGAAGGAATTCCGGTGGACAATTTTTTTCCTGGGTTTTAAGTGCACTAAATCACATAATCCCATTTTTTTCACCCCGTCTCACCTGTTTTTTAAGCAACCCCCAAGGATTAAAAAAAATTGTACAGAACTTACATGTGAAAGAAATAAAATATTATTTAAGGAAAATGATTGATGGACCAGGGAGATTTTTATCTTGTACAGTTTGTTGGTGTACCATCATACAGTTCAATCAAACCAAAGTTTATAACTCATTGTTTAAATATGCTTTGCCATGCAATGGTGCCACATATAAAGTTATCATTTGGTATAAATTAAATTGACATAAGCCACTTTAAATACAGTGAATACTTTGAGATGAATTAAGAATTGATGTACAGTATATGTACTGGAGGTAAATGAAAAAATGGAAACACCAGAGAAAGCATATAAAAGTCTTATTAATTTAATACATATTCAATTATGCTTTTGTTATAAAAGGCAGTTTTACTAAAATTATCAGCATCTAATAGACTGTGAGACTGATTCCTATTAAAAACAACACACAATTCAGTGTCCAATTTGCAAATGTGCATCAAAAGTGGATCTTTGAGATCTTTGAAGGATGTACGTGGGACATGTGTGAATGGACACAACTGTTTAAAAATGACCGCAGAAGTACATTAAAACTCTCAACTTTCTCCTCTCACACAAGTGATATATAACATCTGCACTGGAATCTTCTAAACCTTTGACTTTTGCATTTTGGGGAGGAAATCCTTTTGGATTTGCACGATACACATACCGTCAAAAAAAATATATGAAGGTTACTTTAAAGACCAAATTCATCAAGGTGTTTCCATTGTTTTGTGAGCGTCCTGTATGTTATCAACTATGCTATGTACCACTCTATTCTCCACGATGTTAAAATTGTACACCTCGTGCTTTCATGACATGCTGTGACATCAAGCTGTGCATCCTCAGCGTTCTGCTGCCTGGCTAGCAACCTCAAACTGGATGTATGAAAGAAAAGATTGTTCTACACAATTTAATGCCATATTTTTTCATCTGGAACAATGATATTGTTCTCGTTCTTTGATTGCTTTATACAACCAGGTCACACTTGTGCAATGTCAATAATGGTGCTAACCAGTAATAAGCATTTTATTTTACAGTTAAAGAGTAAGCAGTTCAACAAAGATATCCTCATGACAGTATTTAATTTAAACAGTAATGTACATGGGACAGACATTGACAATATCTGTTCTAACATCAACATGTGCTACTGTAGGAAACTTGACAAATCAGATGGATAAATGCAGCCTGATTATGACTGATAATTTAAATAAAGAACATGAGTCAATTCAATCCTGTCTTCTGACATCCAAAACGTATGGGATTTGAATTCATGTATTTGAACAGAAAATAACTTGATACAAGTTTGTTTTGTTTTGTTGCTATAATAAAGTATTATCCCTTTGGTGACTAATGAATGGATGAACCTAATCAGTACTGGCACATAATCTGAGCCATTTATTTATTTATTTTACCCCTTTAGTAAAGGTTGTTGACATTCAGAAGTCAGCTTTTCAATCATTTACCATCGTCTATCCTCTCATAACAGTAAATAAAACTTCCATGAATGTCCAAATGGATGTTAAGGCCAAGAATATCTTCTATTTCAACCCCAATTGTTCATGAAATTCAGTAGCAGATATACAAAATGGTGAAGGATAAAACATCCAGTGTGTGCATGTGAATGCCTGCATAGATCTTCCAGCAAAGTAGTGATGTATGACTCAATATTTACAATAAATACCACCATTATACAGCAATCACTCCCTTTCTTTCTCCTTTTCACTTCGTCAGACTATATGAACATGATATAGAGTTGAAGATGCTCTCCTGTCCTTATTTTCTACCGTGGTGTATGTCCTCTACACTATATTCCATGTGGAAACCTGACCATCACACCCATATATGGACCTTCCCTAAATTGTTGTTGAAATTTTTGTTCCCCAAACAATGTTAAAAGCAAGCAATTTTTAGAATGTCTTTGTATGCTATTGGTTTAAGATTTCTCTTCACTGGATCTAAGAGGCCCAAACCTGTTTGAGCATAACAATGCCTCTGTACACAAAGCAAACTCAATGAAGGCATGGTTTGCCAAGTTTGGCATATAAAAAACTCAAGTGTCTTGCACAGAGCCCTGACCTCAACCCCACTGAACACCTTTGGGATAAACTGAGCCCCACCACCTGTTATACAAATGTCTTCCTGTGCGGCTGATTCTTCCCACACTGTACAGGATTCAGGAACTATGCCCCAGCATGCTGTCTGTTTACCACAGAAGCAGAATTGCAAACAGGTTGTGTGCCTCATGACAGATACCACATAAGATATAAGAAAAGACAAAATCCTTTAGCATGGTGAAGTGACATAAATTTTGTAAGAAAGATAAAGTACCTATCTTTCAGTCTTTCCTTGAATTGTGCCATAGTTCCTAACCTTTAGTTTTGCTAAGAATGTTGCCATTGTGCCTAGCCTTTTGGTTTTTCGCTGCTTTTACCATAGTGTTTACCTTAGTGGTACAATCGTGACTTGCCCAAGAGCCTCAGTAGGCAAATGTAGGAGCTTATGTGTCTCAGGATTTGTACCCTGTGATGAAGGTAGCAAGTGGAGCTATATGCTTTTAGTAAAAAGTTTGAATACCTAGGCGTTTTCTTTATAACAGTGACTAAGCTTTAGTTTTGCTGCTGGTTTTGCCGTAGTGTTTACCACATAAGTAGAATCCTGAACTTGTATAGGAGCCTGTGTGCCTCAAGACAGGTACCCCATAATTGGAGTACCAAGTGAGATGTTTCCTCATGTCTCATCCTCAAGTCTCCTCACATTTCATCCACACATCTCATCCTCACGTCTCCTCATGTCTCATCCTCATGTCTCCTCACATCTCATCCTCACATCTCCTCTTCACGTCTCATCACATCTCCTCCTTTCTCCTCCTCACGTCTCCTCATGTCTCCTCCTCACATCTCCTCATTTCTCATCCTCACATCTCCTCCTCACGTCTCCTCCTCACATCTCTTCACATCTCATCCTCACATCTCCTCATTTCTCATCCTCACATCTCCTCCTCACGTCTCCTCACGTCTCATCCTCACATCTCCTCATGTCTCCTCCTCACATCTCCTCACATCTCCTCATGTCTCCTCCTAACATCTCCTCCTCACGTCTCATCCTCACATCTCCTCACATCTCCTCATGTCTCCTCCTCACATCTCCTCCTAACATCTCCTCCTCACGTCTCATCCTCACATCTCCTCCTCACGTCTCATCCTCACGTCTCCTCATGTCTCATCCTCACATCTCCTCACGTCTCGTCCTCACATCTCCTCACATCTCATCCTCACATCTCCTCCTAACATCTCCTCCTCACGTCTCCTCCTCACATCTGCTCCTCACGTCTAGACCTCACGTCTCATCCTCACATCTCCTCCTCACGTCTTATCCTCACATCTCCTCACATCTCATCCTCACGTCTCCTCCTCACGTCTCCTCCTCACATCTCCTCCGCACATTTCCTCCTCACATCTGCTCACATCTCATCTTCACATCTCCTCATTTACCATCCTCACATCTCCTCCTCACGTCTCCTCCTCACATCTCCTCCGCATATTTCCTCCTCACATCTCCTCTTCACGTCTCATCCTCACATCTCCTCCTCCCGTCTCCTCATGTCTCATCCTCAGACCTCCTCACATCTCCTCCTCCCATCTCCTCACATCTCCTTCTCACATCTCCTCACATCTCCTCATTTCTCATCCTCACGTCTCATCAGACGCAAGGAAAGGAAGCGACGACATGCACAAATTAGAAATGAGAAGGACAGTATGTTTTGATTTTATTCTTAGCTTTTATTTGAATCTTTATTTTGAAATGAAAATGAAGGCGGTCTTATCATACCCGGATTTTTTTAAGAATATGCGCTGGGATTGGCTGGCCACTCTTCTCTGTATTCGGATTGGTTAAGCCTTCACACTCACAACCAAAAGTAGTTCCCGCGTTTTCCCGCGCATGTGTTGTTGTAGTCCGGTTGTGTTACGGTCGCTGGCAGGAGAATGAAATCCGCGAATGTATCGAGTAGTCCTGGAGAAAAGCCGAGAAGGCCTCCGGTAAAAGTTCTGTCCAGCCAGCTGAGAGAGGGGTGCACCATGGGGAGCGGAAAGCCGGAACTGAGTGTCCGGAGACTGGGCGGCGGAGGCGGCGGGTCGTTAACGGTGTCAGTGGTGTGGATGCAGGGCACAGTGCTGGAAGCTCACCCTGACCGGAACTCTGTACTGCTTCTGGACGAAACGGGCAACTTTCACATCACCGGTGTTAACAACATCCCAAGAGGAAAACCCTGCCTCAGCCCTGGTAAGTAGTAGTGCATTCTCCTCATTTCCGACATTAAAGAAAACTCAGAAACTCTCCTGTACCCCAAATTCAGCAAGTGACGTCACATCAACATGGCTGCTCACAGGAAACACAGTAGCACCTCTCTGGAGCACCTTTAATGAGTTCTACTCTATATACACGAGCATTTCCTAATAATATACACCAAAGTTTTGTGGACACCTGACCATCACACCCACATGTTGTTCTTCAGAAAACAACAAAGTTTGGAGCAGACAATTAACGTATTTGTATGCTGGACAGACCTATTCCATCATGATGATGTGCACAAAGCGAGCTCCATGAAGACATTCGTGTTAAGGTTTGCGTAGAAGATCTCGACGGTCCTGTACAGAACCCTGACCTAAACCCCACTGAACACCTTTGGGATGAACTGGAACTGAAGTCTCCTCATCCAACATCAGTGTCTGAGCCCATCCTCACTAACGCTCTTGTAGCTGAATGAACACAAATCCCCACAGTCATGCACTAAATTCTAGTGGAAAGCCTTCCCAGAAGAGTGGAGCTTATTATAACAATAAAGATGGACTAGATCTGGAGCGGGATGTTCAACAATCACACGAGTGTGATGGTCAGGTGTCCATATACTGTTGCCCAGATAGTGTAAGTGCCAAGTGCTGATTTCACATGTCCGAGGCAAGTCAAATATAGCATATATACTTGGCTTTGTGACGGTTTTTCTTCCTGATCTTGTGTAAACCTCATCTAATGTACACAACCCACACTATGGATCTGTGAGACAGATTGTAATCCAGACCACTCAAACTGGTGTGTTCTTGGAATGACTAAACCGTTGGGAGTCATAACTTCTTGTCACATTTCATATTAAGAACATAAGCACTGTTAAAAAGATTGTACACGGATCGTTTTATTCATAATCTAATCATATGTATTGTAGTTTTGAACAGTAACAAAAAGCAGGATGAAATGTAGTACCACTGTGTGTGTGTGTGTGTGTGTGTATTTTCACCCACAGGGAAATACGTGATGGTCATGGGCATGGTTCAGTCGCATAGTCCGGAGCCAGTGCTTCGTGCAGTGAAGATTGCAGATCTTTCAGATAATGCAGCCGTGCACAGGAAAATGTGGAAATTCGAAGTTGAAGACCTCCAACAAACGTTGCCATAATGAACTGGAGTATTTTACAGAACTTGTGGAACAGCACAACGATAGAAACATCACTACCAATGTGTGGGTTTTTTTTGTTTATTTGTTTATTAATCTTGTGTGTGACATTTGTTAGATACTGATAATAAAAGGTACATATAAAACTTTGAGACTGAATACAAATAAGTGTAATGTGTAACAATGTGCCAAAACAATTTTTTTTTTATAAGAGGGGAGTGAACAAAAGAGAAAACTAAAAGCTCTAAATACAAGTGCTGTGAGACGTGGATTTATCGTTACTTTTACAATACAAGAGAAGCTGATAAGGCACTTCTGAAATGTATTCACCTTTTTGGCAGGAACGGTCTAAGAGTGCAATTTAAAGTGTTTGGTCCACACTGGAGATGCAGATAGGAAAACTAAGCTAGTTATAACTCGGGTGCGTTAAACATTAGTTGTTTTCTAGTGAGGAACATTAGTTTTTTAAACAAATAATGACGAACAATATTTTTGGATTACGCTAAGGTTTTACACACGGAGTAAATCTTTACATATATATTTTTTTTAAATAGTGTAGCATTTTGCATTATTGTAAAGGTATACAGTCCAAGGAAAGTAGAATATATAGGTTCAGTTATGATTCGTATTCATATTTTATATGGCAGAATTAAGTAGAATTATATAGGAAGTTATACATTTACAGTAACGAGGAACACTAGGAATGTTGAAAGTACAAAAGGTACAGTGGATATGTGCTCAGTTCCTGTTACTACATCAGAGCCGCTTGAAAGAGCCGATAGCATTGTTGCAGTTGGGGCAAAAGTGTGTCACATCCTTTAAGCCATCCACGCAGAAGGGGATCAGGCAACACCCGTACATACAGCTGTAATAAAAGACACAAAGAGAACAGGAATGTTTAAAAAGAAGACTTATATCCTGAGCAAAAAAATCCGGAAGGAGCTTATTCATTTACAGATGATATCTCTTACCCGATAATGCACAGGCCCGCACAGACCAGCCAGGCCATGGTGCCCGAATTGTGCTCCAGTCGAGTTACCACAATCTGAGAGCACACCGGGCAACACGTCTGCGCTGGAACGTCTCCAAACGCAGCCGGCTGCACGTACACCGTCTGCACTGAAACTAACCGACAAGACCGGCATCAGAACCAGAAAAAAATATATTTATTTATTTATTTCAGATGCTTAATATAGAAACAGCACAAATAAGCGACAATAGACTGAATTACTTTTAGGGTTCAGTAAAGTGACATGATTTAATACAGTAATAAAGCTATTTATAAAAAGGTTACCACTGTGGCAATTGTTCTTAATGCCTCAACCCCCCGCCAAAAATAAATAAAAACTTCATGATCAAACACCGAGAGCTGGGCAAGAGAGGGAGAGCATAATAAATAATAGTGTTGATTCACAGTCCCCTATGAAAGTATTGAAACGGTAAGGCCAATGCTTTTGTTCATGCTATACAGTGAAGACATCTGAGAACCAAAGATTAATAAGACGACAGATCAGAATATACATCTAGAGAGAGAGAACGTGTGAGAGAGAGAATTTGGAAAAAGCCAATGAAAACTACTCATTAAATCCTACACTATACAGCCAAAATGAAAGAAGTTTGCGTAATACCGAAGATGACATGAATTTGATAAAAATCACAGGAAGTGCCCAGTGAGATAGTCAACCAAACCATGGCATGTTCCTCTACACTGCTGTGAGGCAAACCACAAGACAGTGTTTCACTTCATGAGAAAGAAACTTTCCATTTACACAACACTTACACTTGGACACTTTGCACTCGCAAAAACTGGTTACGCTCACTAGGTTATTTGTAAAAAATAATCTACAATATATACTGTGCAAATTAGTATGATCCCTTGTATCCAAATGCTCTTTGTGTTTACACTTGGAGAGAGAAATAAGAGTTGAGAAAACTTCTCTACTCCACTGCCTCTTTATACCGCACGGACCTGGTGTTGTGAGTGGCGCATGATCATATGACCACATGATGCAAAAATCTGGGTTAGTAGAAAATATCTGCTAGAAACCCACACTTTTCGTCCTTTTATTGCGGCCCGAATACGAGTTGCATCACTGAGGAGACACAGACATCCTTTTGATAAACTGATCCAATCCGAAAAGTTCTTAATACAGTACAACTATAAATCCTGTGAAATACAATTCAGCTGGTCCAATACCACCATCTGTATGCACATCAGCGCTCACAAACACTGCAAAGGGTCAAACTAATTATCGAAATTGTGAGCAGTAATGGATAGCAGGACTGGCCATGTTTCACAATGGATTCATCCAAACACGAACGTGTGCCAACAACACCTGCATTTCCTGACTAAAATTCAACCATTAAAAATAAATAAATACTAAAAAAAAAAAAAAAAAATCATTGTATCTGAGGATCAGAGGGAAAATGAATGTCATTAAATATAAAATATAATATAAAAATACATTTTTAAAAATGTATTTAAATTTCAATGCAAATTTGTTCTGAAGAAAAATTCTCATCACTCTGCATACAAATGATAAAAGTATGTAAAAACACATGAAAGGCTGAACAACTTCATTTTGTGTCTGGCGTAATTTACAAATAACACATTTTCATGACCGCACGCTCAGTTTCTCCACTACAGCTATCACTGAACTAATTTGCATATCAGTATTTCCAACAACAGTAGCTCATACAATTTTTTTTTTATTGGCTCAAGGCAACAAAGGAGAGAAATTTCAGTGAGTCTGAAACTAACGTTCCTTTAAAAGAAGTACAGTCAACAGCAGAAGTGAACCTGTAGCCAGAAACCACAACGTAGAGAGCACAGGTTCGAAAATAGCACAATTACAGAAAGGCCTCCTCTCTAAATTTGCCACTAGCGGGTTGACAAGATTATTAAAAGGAGGCTTATATCGGCAGATATAAGAGATATTCAATGTGCCAGGTCCTCAAGAAGGGCTAAAGCAGCCATTATGTCTTTTAGTAAAACGTCTGGATCTTGTACATCCTAATCCGTAATAAACAACAAATGTATAATTTATTGTTCTGGCAACAGAAGTATTACACCTATTCGCACGTTTTCAAGGCAAATTCTGTTTTTATAAATTGTTGCTCAGATGTGAATTTTTACCATTTGAAAAAAATAACCCAACAAGGTTGGCAATGATTGGCTAGTGTCACTGGGGAGCAAGAGTGTGCCCTTCCCACACACTTTTGCTCTGTCTGACACCGAGTTAGTGAGTGAATGATGTGAGGGGGTGAGTGATGTGAGTCAGTGAATGAGTGATGCAGTGAGTGAGTGAGTGAATGATGCAGTGAGTGAGTGAGTGAATGATGCAGTGAGTGAGTGGGTGAATGATGCAGTGAGTGAGTGAGTGAATGATGCAGTGAGTGAGTGAGTGAATGATGTAGTGCGTGAGTGGGTGAATGATGTGAGTGAGTGGGTGAACGATGTAGTGAGTGAGTGGGTGAATGATGTAGTGAGTGAGTCAATGATGTACTGAGTGGGAGAGTGAATGATGCAGTGAGTGAATGATGCAGTGAGTGAGTGAGTGTGAATGATGCAGTGAGTGAGTGGGTGAATGATGCAGTGAGTGAGTGGGTGAATGATGTAGTGAGTGAGTGGGTGAATGATGCAGTGAGTGAGTGGGTGAATGATGTTGTGAGTGGGTGAATGATGTACTGAGTGGGTGAATGATGTACTGAGTGGGTCAATGATGTACTGAGTGGGAGAGTGAATGATGCAGTGAGTGAATGATGCAGTGAGTGAGTGAGTGAATGATGCAGTGAGTGGGTGAATGATGTAGTGAGTGAGTGGGTGAATGATGTAGTGAGTGAGTGGGTAAATGATGTACTGGGTGGGTGAGTGAATGATGTAGTGAGTGAGTGGGTGAATGATGTAGTGAGTGAGTGGGTGAATGATGTACTGGGTGGGTGAGTGAATGATGCAGTGAGTGAATGATGCAGTCAGTGAGTGGGTCAATAATGCAGTGAGTGGGTCAATGATGTAGTGAGTGGGTCAATGATGTAGTGAGTGGGTCAATGATGTAGTGAGTGAGTGAATGATGCAGTCAGTGAGTGGGTGAATGATGTACTGAGTGGGTGAGTGAATGTTGTAGTAAGTGAATGATGCAGTCAGTGAGTGGGTCAATAATGCAGTGAGTGGGTCAATGATGTAGTGAGTGGGTCAATGATGTGAGTGAGTGAATGATGTAGTGAGTGAGTGAATGTAGTGAGTGGGTGAATGATGTAGTGAGTGGGTGAATGATGTAGTGAGTGGTTGAGTGATGTAGTGGGTGGGTGAATGATGTAGTGAGTGAGTGAGTGATGTAGTGAGTGAGTGAGTGAATGTTGTAGTGAGTGGTTGAGTGATGTAGTGGGTGGGTGAATGATGTAGTGAGTGAGTGAATGTAGTGAGTGGGTGAGTGAATGTAGTGAGTGGTTGAGTGAATGTAGTGAGTGGTTGAGTGAATGTAGTGGGTGGGTGAATGATGTGAGTGAGTGAATGTAGTGAGTGGGTGAGTGAATGTAGTGAGTGGGTGAGTGAATGTAGTGAGTGGGTGAGTGAATGTAGTGGGTGGGTGAATGATGTGAGTGAGTGAATGATGTGAGTGAGTGAGTGAGTGAATGTTGTAGTGAGTGAGTGAGTGATGTAGTGAGTGGTTGAGTGATGTAGTGAGTGAGTGAATGATGTGAGTGAGTGAATGTAGTGAGTGGGTGAATGATGTAGTGAGTGGGTGAATGATGTAGTGAGTGGGTGAGTGATGTAGTGAGTGGGTGAATGATGTGAGTGAGTGAGTGAGTGAGTGAGTAAATGATGTAATGAGTGGGTCAATGAGTAGAGTGGGTCAATGATGTAGTGAGTGAGTGATGTGAGTGGGTGAATGAGGTAGTGACTGAATGGGTGAGGTAGTGAGTGAATGAGTGTGGCAGTGAGAGAATGAGGTAGTGAGTGAATGATGATATGAATGAGTGAGTGGGGTAGTGAGTAAATGTGAGGCAATGAGCATATGGGTGGGTGGGTGTGTGTGCAAGAGAGTGCGTGTCTCCTCACCCATGGGTGGGCTTGCCATTGGGGCTACAGGTTGAAGGGGCGGATACACTTGTGTATAAGGCTGTGCTGGATACGGAGCTGCGGCCTTCTGGCCCAGAAAAGGAGCCGCAGGGTCTTGTGGGTAATGGCTTCCTGTGCCAATAGCTTCATCATAAGACGGTGGAGCTGCAAAGCCCACTGGCACAGAGGACTCCATAGGAGGAGCGCTCGCCATCAGGACAGACTGGACACACACACATATCGTATATTACATATAGACCGAAATAACTATTATAAACCTCATTATTAATTTCAGTGTTTGTTTCTTTTCATACTTCCCGCTTTAAGTCGCCATTATTTCTGAACAACTAGTCAAAGCGAAACTTAACCCGAACTCGGTGATAAATTATATAAAAAATGTCTAATGATATAATAAACCAGTGTACTTACGGTTTGTGTAGTTGCCTCGCGCGACGGATTAGAGATAGTTGTTAATCCAACTGGTTAATGTGACATTTCCGAGGCTTTAGGCTTTTACTGAAGTTCCGCGTTCCGTCACGTGGTTTCCAGCAACGCCACTGGAGCTCCTCCTTTAAAACCACCTCTGCACACACACACACACACACACACACACTATACGCTTCATGTCTGCTCTTCTATTATACACTCATTGTACTAAGCTCCATGGCTTTAATAAGTAGACAAATTCACATTATTATTATTATTACTTAAACTACTATTTTTTAGCCAAAGGACCAAAAGTATATGGACACTTATTGACATAATGCATTGTTCAGCTGTAATAATTCCATTACAGACGAATACAGAACCAATCGGCCATAACATTAAAACCACTGACAGGTGACGTGAATAACATTGATTATCTGGATACAGTGGTACCTGTCATGGGGTGGGATATATTAGGCAGTAAGTTCTCGAAGTTCATGTGTTGGAAGTAGGAAAAATGGGCAAACGGGAATCGACTTTGATAAGGGACAAGTTGTGATGATTAGTCAAGTTGGGTAGAGCGTCTCCAAAACGAGAGTTCTTGTGAGGTGTTGAGGGGTATACAGTGGTTAGTACCTACCAAATTGTTCAGGAATGGTTTGAGGAACATGACAAACAGTTCAAGATGTTGACTTGGCCTCCAAGTTCCCCAGATCTCAATCCGATCGAGCATCTGTGTGACATGCTGGAGAAACCGAAGTCTGATCCATGGAGGTCCCACCTTGATGGTCCCACCTTGATGTTCTTACAGGACAGGTCTTCTTCTGCCCACTGTTATAACCAGATACAGTCATTGGTTATAACTCCCTTCCTCAAATAAGGTCTTTCAGCAAATCTGACTTTTGATTATTGTATTTTTCTGTTAATTTTACCTTATGTTTTGGATTGTCTTGTTGCAGGGCATACAGTCATTGGGTATACCCACAGGTTTTATTTTTAACTTCTTGGCTTAAAAAAAAAACTATATATATATATATATATATATATATATATATATATATATATATATATATATATGAAATGTGTGTGTAGCTAAACTGTAAAATATATATAATGCTATGAGACCAAACCACTAACACTCAAAAACACTGACAAAGTAAATGAAGCCTCCTTATTTATTTATTCTTCATATTAATTTACTGATCACTATTTAACCAAATGTTTGCGGACACCACACCATCACATCCATGTGTGCTTGTTGAACATCCCATTCTGGATGTATTCCCTCCTTTCCTGTTATAATGCGTGCCACTCTTCTGAGAAGGTTTTCCGCTAGATTTTGGTGCTGGCTGTGTGGATTTGTGTTCATTCAGCTACAAGAGCATTAGTGCGGATGAGATCAGACACTGATGTTGGGATGTCGAGAAAACTCCAGTTCCAGTTCATCCCAAAGGTGTTCATTAGGGTTGAGGTCAGGGATCTGTACAGGACACTTGAGTTCTTCCATCTTCTTCCAGCCTTCTCACACCACGTCCTCATGGAGCTCGCTTTGTGCACAGGCACATCGTCATGCTGGAACAGGTTTCCAGTGAAGTGACGTTCTAACGCTACAGCATATACAAAGACATTCAATACATCTGTGTGCTTCTAACTTTGGGATAACAGTTTGAAGAAGAACCACATATGGGTGTGACTGTCCGCAAACTTTTGCACCATTTCATTTGCATTTGAATCAAAACCACAGGAGAACACACGAACTGATATATGATACATCAACTGGAGGCTACAGCTTGGAGATTGCTGAGGATGGTACTACTTGAAGTACCGTGGAAATAGTTTTGGACCTCAATTCCACATGGACATTCTCGCTGTGGTGCTGGAACTATGGTTGCTGCTATGGCATTAGAACGGCAGTTACCACAGTGCAGTTCTGCACTCAAGTCTCCTTTAGTGAACAGTGGACTAGTTCAACCAACAGACTTCATGTAAAAACCACACTTGGAATTTTCACACTATCTGTTGTTACCCAGATGAGGATGGGTTCCTCTCAAGGTTTCTTCCTCATATCATCTTAGGGAGTTTTCCCTCGCCACCGTCGCTCAATAGGGATAACTTCACACACTTAAAATCTGTGTTTATATGTTTCTGTAAAGCTGCTTCGAGACAATATCCATTGTTAAAAGCGCTATACAAATCAACTTGAATTTAATTGAATATGCAGAAATGTATGCAAAACACCCATCCCATATACTGTACAGTCAAGCTTCTGCTGTTGGTGAAAGAGCATTCCAGTATGTGATTGGTTGGGTGCATGATTTGAAGCTGTGATCTCATTTCCGGTCAAGTGACGGCTCACTCACGGGCTTCCTTTTCCTCTGTTTTTTTTCTGGGGTTGGGGGTGTATTTGTTATTGACGGGGTTTGGTTTTTCCACGATAACGCTCGAGTGAAACAGTGACTCGGTCTGGGATCATGACTCATCAGAGCATTATTCCGACATGCTTTAACCGGGCTTGAGGAAATGGTGAGTGGTTTCTTCACCATGAAACGACGTGTATGCATTGCTTTAAAGGGGCGTTACCTCACTGTAGCTAGTTTCCGTTCTGCTTTTGCACGAGACGTTGTCATTTTTCACCTGCTTTATTTATTTGTTTGTTTGTTTGTTTGTTTGTTGCGTGTGCGCTTGAACCGGATCTGTAACGCTGTTATGCGGATGCTGCAGCTGCAGAAACACAACTACATGGTGTACCGATTCACTCGAGCTATGGATTCTGACGTCACAGCTTGTGACGTCAAACCAACATGGCTGCTCACAGCATCAACAGTAAACAAAGTACCTTGTATGGCCACAAGTACGTGGACCACCTGACCATTACATCCATATCTGAATCTTTGCCTCAAAGTTGGAAGCACACAGATGTATAGAACGTCTTGAATGTAATGCTGTAGCATTACAATTTCCTACCATTACAACGCGTAAACGATGCGACTGCGCACAAAGTGAGCTCCGTGAAGACATGGTTTGAGAAGGTTGGAAGATCTCAAATGTCCTGTACAGAACCCTGACCTCAACCCTACTGAACACCTTGGGGATGAACTGGAGCCTCCTCACATCAACATCTCACTAACACTCTCGTAGCTGACTGAACACACACCCCCACAGACATGCTCCAGAATCTAGTGGAAAGCCTTCCCAGAAGAATGGAGCTTCTTATAACGGCCAAGACAGACCAGATCTGGAGCGGGATGTTCAACAAGCACGTATGGGTGTGATGGGGAGGTGTCCACATACTTTTGACCATATCGTGTAGCACTTCTTGTAAAATTGTGCTGTATATTAGTTTACATATTAGCTTGTTAAATCTATAATATTGACTGCACAGTTTGCTGATTCAAGGAGGAAAATATGCATCACTCTCAGCGTGCTTGTTGGTAACAAAAGATGAATGTGGAGGCCCCCACTTTGTACCTTGAATGTACAGAGGTCAAAAAAATGACGCAGTTCCGACTTCTGAGAAAAAGCAGGCAATTCCGTGTAAATAAAGGGATGGGATTTACCAAATGCTGTGATATTAGATAGAATAAATGACATGCTGTTGTAATTGCTCTATCAGATACAAATGCCCATGTCTACTTCAGTATGCATGCTGTCGCAGCTTTCATCTGCTTCACTTTGTAACAGTCTGTCATTTTGTTTTACTTTCCTCAAAATCAGATTCCTTAAGACGAAGAAGACCACACTCTACCAGGACCCGTCAAAGGAATCTTAAAGATCAGGGAAGACTGAATTCTCCTCTACAGAGAAAATGTCGATAATGGACCACAGCCCCACCACTGGCGTTGTGACGATCATAGTGACCCTGATTGCCATTGCCGCTCTGGGAGCGCTGATCTTCGGCTGCTGGTGCTACTTGCGGCTGCAACGCTTCACTCAGTCCGAGGATGAGGAGAGCATCGTTGGTGAGGGCGAAACCAAAGAGCCTTTCCTCCTGGTGCAGTACTCGGCCCATGTTCCTCGGGCAGATCACAAGAGCAGACTCGCTCCCACCAGCAGTGAGAGTCACAGCTAATTGGTCTCTTTAGAAAAAGCCATGCTGGGTGTGATCCATCTAGGGATCCAATTTCTTTTGCTCCTTTTATATATTACAAAACTGATCACACTTGTGTTAACATCCTGTTGTAATGGTTTCAGGTCAAACGCAGAAGAACAAAAAACTAACGTATGTATTTTTCTGGCCGCTTCTAAAGTCTTCATGAATGGTGTTTGCACTTTGTGGTCCAGTGGAACCCTGTTATAATGTGAAACTAGTACATTTCTGTGGGGTTTTTTTCGTGACATTTATTTATCTGCTAAATTATGTCCTTATATACTGATATTTTGTTGTTGTGCTATTTTAGAAGAACTTTACTTTCAGCCAGAGCTGGCTCTGGTGTTAAAGCCAATATGTGCAATGACTGTTCATGCTCAATTGTGTATTAAATGGACTGTTGAATTAATATGTCTACTAAATCAGTCACGTGTGTAGTTGTAGTTAGCGAGTCAAGATCCTTCGATTACACATTTAGTCTCTGACATGCCATCAGAAAGGTTTGTGTGCAGATTAAATATTGCATTCTTGGTGCAGGGTTAATGATTTCTGCCATCTACTTTTTTAGCACGGAAACTAGATTTGTATTTAATTTCTACGTACATGTCATTTTGACACGCGGCATTAGATGCTGTTGTAGCTCAGATCTGCTAAGAAGCCATCATGAACGAAAGCCAGTGACTGGGTCTCAGCGTGTGGAGGTACCACAGGAAGAGCCCAGAGGTGTTCGTTATGGTGGCTGAGCACATTTCTGTGTGGAATTAGATGAAAGATGAGTAAATATTTTTTTATAGGTCTTTCACGTTTGTCGTGCTGAAAATGCATAAATTTGTGAGGAGAGAAAAAGAAGTTGTGAATTGTCTGCTTTCCTGTATGAATGAATAAAATGTGATTTTGATCTTAATCATAAGTCTTCGCATCAATGTATTTCCAGGGATGGGTTCATGTTCAAATTCCACTTGACAGATCCAGGACACATCGTGATCAGATCACGATCGAATCATTCGAAATGCATTCTGAGGTGGTCGGAGATACGCTTGTACATGACCACATTACATTGCCTTTGTAATATAAATGCTAATGTGTCGCAGACAACACTGAAGGACCTGTGCATGTAGACTGGGATCTCACGAGACCCAACCAAAAAAAGTTTTTTGCAGTTAGATATGAAGCTTTCAGGACAAAGAAAGGATATGTATATTAACATTGGAGCACGTTGGGTAAGGTGGGTTGCTTTGTGTTTATCTCATTATTATAATAATAAATTATTTCTCCTGGTCAGGGATACTGTGGTGTAGTTTACTAATTCATAAGCTAATCTACAAATAGACTTAACGATGTTAAGTTAGACAATATTGTGGGTAGTACAAACAAAAATAACGTAAGCATGATGGTCAAAGTTTCTGAGCGAGTGGGCAGGACAAAATAGTAGGTTTCTGCACATCTCTGTCATCTAGTGTTTCCAGGTTTCATACAGAATCGAGCTCCTTAGGGGAAAAAAAAGCACTACCAGTCACTTATGAAGTCCTCAGTCTGGGCTTAAATGACGTTTCAAGGCCAGCAAGACAATTTTAGGGTCCCGAAAGTCTCCATGTTCGCCAGCACCATGTCTGTTGTGTCTTCGTCAGTGGTTATTCGGGGACGTCCACTTCTTCTCGGTCGGTCCACAACACTTCCAGTCTTTTTGAATTAGTTAATAAGTTTGGCGACAGTGTCGTGTGTGATGTGCTCGCCGTGTTTCCTGTTAAAGTCCATCGCAACCTTGCGACAGCTTCCCGATCCAGCTGTGCCTTTTCTCAAAGGCGTTCTTAAAGGCTCTCTGAAAAATATAATCAAAACTAAGTATGAAAAATTTTGGAAGGTATTTAGCTTCAAAAGTGTTCCCCTATGTATGGAGCCTTTTGGGACACCTTGTATTTAGTACTGCTTATATTGCAACGGTTTTGTTGTTTTAAGGGGGGTGTATTTTTCGTTTGCCCGTAAACTAGATGGCATTGTTATAGAAAAATGTATTAAACGTATAGTGTTGCTAAATGAAATTAAATTGTATACCATGGTGCTGTTGAACTCTTATTTCTGATTGGTCAGTGTTGATTAACTTGTACAGGGACTTGGTGTCTGGTACACACTCAACATAAAATGTTTCATTGTTGTTATGGCTGGCACTAGTCAATGATTTATCATTATTAGAATTAAACATCAATTCCTTCATCGTCAGTAACTGCGTTATCCTAGTCACAGTGGATCTGGAACTTATACTGGGAAACAGGGGCTGGGAATTCACTTCATAAGGGACACTAATCCATCTCAGGGCAGCACACACATTCAGACCTACTGTAGGGGCAATTTAATATAGGAAATCTGCTACCTACTGGCATGGTTTTTGAAAGGATGGAGGAAATCATAGAACACTGATATATGGAGAACATGCACAGAAACTTTCGAGACAGTAAAACCAGCGGGCTCGGTGCGGATCATTTAACTTGTGAGGTGATCTAATCAGAACAATGGTCAGTTACAGTGGTGTGAAAAAGTGTTTGCCCCCTTCCTCATTTCCTGTTCCTTTGCATGTTTGTCACACTTAAGTGTTTCGGAACATCAAACCAATTTAAACAATAGTCAAGGACAACACAAGTAAACACAAAATGCAATTTGTAAATGAAGGTGTTTATTATTAAAGGTGAAAAAAAATCCAAAC
>JAFFST010029737.1:118932-129385 GCA_022414735.1 Noturus placidus
GTTGCTGTTAAGGGTGGCCCAACCAGTTATTAGGTTTAGGGGGCAATCACTTTTTCACACAGGGCCATGATGGTTTGGATTTTTTTTTCCTTTAATAATAAACACCTTCATTTACAAATTGCATTTTGTGTTTACTTGTGTTGTCCTTGACTATTGTTTAAATTGGTTTGATGTTCCGAAACACTTAAGTGTGACAAACATGCAAAGGAACAGGAAATGAGGAAGGGGGCAAACACTTTTTCACACCACTGTACATATAACTGTCTTAAAAAGACATGGTAACAAAAACAGGGTGTTTAAGTTTGAGTGACAAAGACATTCCTAATAAATGAATATATTTCTTTCTGTGTACAATCAAAGACTTTGCCAAGTAATGTCACATTTCAAGTTCAGGAAAAAAAAAAAAAAAAAAAACAACAACAATTATGAACATGTTTTATTCACACGTTAGTCTCAATCAGACAAGCAGAGAGGAAAGAAGAAGAAAAAAATATCCAACTCCCAATTGCTATGGTTCAGTGGTCCTAACCTCATCATAAAAAGGTTCTGAGTTCAGATCTTCAGATGTATTTTTCAGCAAGGACCTCGACTCGCAATAACGCTTGATGAATAAAACTGTAAAACGTAATAAAAACCGAAAATCTTGAAAGAAAAAAAAATTATTTGAATCTGAAAAAAAAAAAAAAAACTGTGATCGTGAACTTAAAGCGAATTAAGTGGATGTTTAAGAATGACAGTACTTTTATACGGAGTTGTCCCACATGAGGTGGGAAAACGTAAACGAAACTGGAGAGATGCTGCTTAACAGGAAGCCCAAGGGAGCGATAATACCAGTAAAGCCGGACAGCACGATGCTGGAAAAAAAAGGATTAAATCAGAGATTCGGCAATAACTCCTTGACGCGGACTATACAAGGCCCAAGGTCAACCAAGGACATTGTTGAAACAAGTATTTTAAATACAACATCTGATCGAAAACCAAGATCTGATCAAACAAGCAGAACGAGGTGCTCCTGCATGGTTGGAACAAACAGCTAAACACACACTGGTGGACTAGTGAGCCTGGATTTTAGTAAACACTTTCTTGCACATGGGTATGGCTTAGACATACCTAATGTATAAAAAATAAACAAACAATGAAAAAATTCTTTGCACCATGCTTTAACTATGCATAAACAATGATATTTTTTCATTGCTGACCCCCACATGTGTGTCTCACATGGAAATGGCATTAAACAGGATGTTATTAATATTAAATACTGAGAACTATACATGACCATATCATTTATTCATGCCATCTCAAGTGTTCAGTCTCAAGTGTTCAGGATGAAGGCATTTACGAGTTTTATGTGGTGGTACAGGGTGTTCGGGAAGGAATATCATGCTTAAAACACTACAAGTCAGACAAAACAAGACAGTAAAATATGATTTCCTACAATGACACAGTTTGGTTTACCAAGTGAAACATACACTGCCTGTGTGATCTCACAGAAATACTAAAGGCTTAAAGGAAGAAAGTGCAGCATCTCGGTTCGAGTTTTCCGACTGGCTCTAGTGCATTTGTCGTAGATGTTTCAATAATATAAATAGGATTGTTGCTTGGGATCAAATCTGAACATAACATATGTAGAATGGGAACCTAGTAAGGCTAGGGAAAAAATGTAGATATATTTAAGCTTCTCAGCGAGATGAGACGACTAAATTCCAACTATCCAACAAAAGGTATTCAAAACAATCTTGTTGAAATTCACCTCGACTTATTTATCATATACTGCTTCACGTATACTCATGCTCTTGTCACATGATAAATGTGTAATATATGACCATTATTTTAACATTACCAACAGGCCAATTCAATGCTAAGACCAGGGAATATAAAATAATGGTGAAGCCAGGAACTAAAAGAGAATTATATGGCAGAAAATGTAAAGGAAAAAATAAATAAAATAAATCACTGCAAATAAAATGTCCAGGAAACCAATCCAACAAATCCTCTCATAAGCCTGATATGATCATGTAACCAATATTAATATATGATTTTTACTGTATTCTTTCTTATTTGGTGTCTTTGGCCTGATTACAACTCAAGGAATCAGAAAAGAGGCCCATTGAATAACACTTACTGAGCTGGAACATTAACCATGGTGTTTTTTTTTCTCCAGTGCTAAAATTAACGAAGCCATAATTTAGCAGAACGCAGCTCCAGCTCCGTGTTTTCCATTAACATCAACCAGAGAGAGGAGAAAAAGAACGAGGAAAAAAAAAAAAAGGAGGGCTATGTGCTCTCGAACTGTAGGGAGCGTCACTGGAGCTCGCCCACTTCAATACTGTATTCCTGACACACGATTTTCAAACGATCTCTGGCACGTTTTTGAATTAATTAACATTTATTTAATGTCTTTAAGCAGAAAACTATATTTGCCAAAGTCGTTATCGTTTGGCGAGATCAAGTGATCCTTTCGGGCTTTGGCGAGTTTCATCAGTAGAAATTCTCTGCGGTCCATCCATTCCTTCAGCTCCTTGTCGCCGTGGGCCATAGTACATGTCTCGCCATCGGGGCACGTACCTTTGAGGAACCTGCAGTCGGCAAACATACGTCTATCAAACACGTGTCGACGTTTGGAACAGCACTTGGACACTGCAGGTTCAAACTGAACTCACCGCTCACAGACTTTGAAAACTCCTGTGGGGAAGCGATACTGCCAGCCGTTCTGGTCATCCTCAGAATTGAACATGCGGTCCTTGTGCTTTTCTGAGGTGATGTGCTGCTGCCACTGTTTGTCACTGTTGCAGTTCTTCCCGCACAACCAACAGTGGTTTCCAGCCTGGTGAAAATAGACAAAATGTTCATGAGCCATTTAAAAAAGATGGCTGGTACAGAAATGACAGCACTGATACCATGTTAACAAGTCATTTTACACAGGGGCACAGGAAGTTCATCTCCCCTCATTCCGCCTTGTTCCTGTGATGGGAATTGACGTTTCCTTCCATTGTGGTGCATCATATTTAGAAATAATTGGTGGAACAACAAAGAAAATGTATCAAATATACAGTCAGATCTTTTACCACTTCTTCTGCGTAATCTGTAGGCATGTGAATCTGTTTCCCGTTCTCCTTAGCAGCACTGCTTGAGCTCTCTTCACCATTGCCTGGCCTCTGAGACTGAAGCCAATCATCATACAGCTGCTCCATATCTGCAACTATGCGCACACACACGGGTCTCGTTTATCAAATTGGATACTAAACAGATTCATAAGTAAATCGTTCATACAAGCAATTCGGTCTTCATGAAAATACTGTAAATTCGCAAAATTGTTTGTATCAGAGTCGTGCTCCTGACTGCGTGTAAATTTACGCATAAGACGACTAACGTAAACCATGACGATCAAATTCAAATCAAATTCATATAATGTGCATTGATTAGTGTGCTTTTATATCTGGAATGTACGGTCAAGTTTTAGCCGCTTTAAAATAAATAAATAAATAAATAAATAAATAAAAAGTACTTGTACAGCGTTCAGCGGATGCTCGTATCCGGAGACGTACAGAAGAGATTTGGAGTTTCTTCATGCTAGTTCACTCGATCAGGGAGAGTAAAGTGTTGTGAAATCCAGTTTATAAATTATTAGCGTTAATTAAAGAATGTGAACAAACACAAACCTATAAATTAAGACAAATAAAACGAATCATTCAAATATGTGACAGGACGGGCTGGTCTGTCTGGGCACAAAACACACGCCTCGGCTGATGGAAGATTTAGCGCTCGCTTATTAATAATATTTTTATTGGCAGAAGTGAGCCAAAATAACTTCGTCTGCCTTTCAGCCTTTACTCCGATCGCTCATTTCATGCTCCCAGCTGTCTGTGCATGTAGTTTTGTGGGTGTCACTACATGCAAATGAGCCGTATCGGGAACACGCTCTGCACTATATACTGTAGATCATCATGTGCATGCGAGCACTGTTCCGAAACTGTGGTAAATCCAGTGGGAATTTTTAAGTTCGATTTTGCTTACACAAAAACATTTACAAGCATCTTTGTTTACTAAAAGGCCGATTGTACAGTTGAAACTTTGGATCGCTGGATGAGCAGGTGGCAGAATTCATTAAAACATCACCTTTGTGGACTTACTATTGTTATCTTTCATATACGTCCATAGATCTTTCTCCTCCATGCTGTGAGCAAAAGTGCAGTTCCCAATATACTGACATTTCTTGCCCGCAGCCACATGCAAGCAAATCTGAGAATGGAAAAAAGTGAAATGAAAATATTGGCATGATTAATAATGTTATAATTCATTACTTCTTGTATTTTGTGCTCATCACCATTATAAAGCTCACCTCAAACTGAGCAGGAGCAGGCTTTCTTGTTGGGAGAGGGCGAACTTCTGTCCACTTCTTCCGTTCGATTGAGCTAACCAGGACCACTCGTCTGTCTTTGGACCAGCTGGAAAGTTTAAAAAATAAACAAACGGAAAACAAAACCTCCACATGACTTCATCAAAACTAAAACTTTACCCATTGCATAAAGCCAGTTGATATTCAGTCAGGTACAGGTCATAAGTTTACATACATCCTGCAAAATGTTAATAATTAAAAACAATAATTGGCATCATAAAAATTGCATTTAGTTGTCTATTTAGTTCTGAAGAAGCTTTCACATAACAGATGTTTACATATAGTCCATAAGACACAATAATAACTGAATTTACACAAATGAACCAGTTCAAAAAGTTTTTACACGCTCGATTATTAATACTGTGTGTTGTTACCTGGATGATCAATGACATGATGTTTTTATTTTTTGAGAGAGGTGTTCATGCGTCCCTTGTTTGTCCTGAGCAGTTAAACTGCCCACTGTTCTTCAGATAAATCCTCCAGGTCCGGCACATTCTTTACTTTTCCAGCATCTTCTGCATATCTGACCCCTTTCCAACAGTGACTATATGATGCTGAGATCCATGTTTTCACACTGAGGACAACTTATTTATTGTGTCTTGTGAAATATCTTATTCAGGGCAGTACTAAATAAAAAACAAAACAAAATAAACCCCTCTTTAAAAAAAAAAAAAAAAAAAGATAAAAATTTAGGAGATTCTGCAAGGCATATGTAAACTTATGACCTTGACTGTAATATGATAAAGTTAAAAACTTACAGGTGTCTGGCTTTAGCGCTGCAGTACTTCTTGTTCTTGTCGGGCTCGGTGAGTTGGCCGTTCCTCCAGCACTGCCCACACACAAACTGCATTTTAAGATTAGGAGGCCCGAACTTCTTCAAGACGACCTGCAGCTCCTAAGGGAACACAACACACAGGAAAATCCAGGGGAGACTCCAAACATGTTCCATTTCACAGGTTTTAAACAGCATGAAAGTGTTGAAATTAGTGTTGAAAACGTCCAGGCACCTGTTCTCGTGTGCTGTGCTCAATATTCCAAAGCTTCTTTGCCTCCTGGACAATAGTTTCGTGTGTAATACCTGAAAAGTTGCCAATATGAATGAGTTAGACCTTGAAATGGGTCAGTGTTCTTGCCTACGTTCTACTATTGCAGTTGAGCTGTAGGCAGACCTTGCTCACGCTGCATCATCCACACTTGGAGCTCGACGAAGCTGTGGGCAAAGAAACAGAAATCCTCTCGCTGGCAGCCGTAGCGCACCGCATGCCTACACAGATCCAGCTGGCACGCTGGAGTGTATGGGCGAATTTTGGAATACTTCAGCGTAGGGTTCTTCAAGAAATGGACCAGGCACCTAATGAAAACATGAAGATGGAGTTCAGGGGGGTTCAATGGCTTCAGGAACAGTGTGTCTTTTCCATAAGTCATGACAGATTTCACTCATCAATCACCACAAAACTATGAGAAGAAATGCTTACTTATTCTGATCAAACCCTTGCGGTTTCACTTGATGAGAGCAGATACCAGGTTTGCTGATTTTTCTGGGCTTGTGATCAAAGCACACCTACAAATCAGGTCACACTTATTAGAGGCCTTCATAACATCAAACACATGCTTTACTGTGGCAACAGGAGCACAAATGCAGACACAGTCGTTCTGGGTTCATCAAGTCATTTCAGTTGGAATGAAATAGCTCCAAAGGGTTAGAGCTGCATAAGGCATTGAACGCTTGATGCCTTTTAATACAACAATGTCGGAAACAATACGATTCTTTAACGTTTTACTTTTAATGCTGAAATTACAAGCGGACTTGGATGGGTCGAAACACGGTTAGTAGCTCGAGCAGCAAACGCACGAACAAAGAAGAGTGAGGAACTTATGGAGGATGATGGGCTGCAAACATGCAACAAAGCCAGTATGCAAAGGATGTTTAAAAATTAATGAATAAATCCTCCACAAGGAACTTGGTGAAAAACCTGACCGACAAGCATCGCGACTAGAGGCGGACCGATAGTTGATTTTACCAATAGCGATAACCAAGTAGGCTGATAACCGATTAATCATTCTTTTTAAAATTGATACTGAATGAAAATGTAACTCTCAAACGTAGAATATTGCTCAAATTTATAACAAAAATAAACTACTGACTGCACCATGTAAGAAATTACAGACTGCCTCTCAGCAGATTCCACTCCAAACTGTGTTAGGATAAGCTTGTTCCACAAAAAGGCAGAATTATCAAAAGGGACAATTATCTATGTCTCAGGAATGTGTATATAATACATTCACACAGTTATAGCATGGGAGCGGCAGCAGAACATCAAGAACCATCCCATAAAGTTAATCTTCTTTGAGATCTTTGACATTCTCTTAATTTTTTTCCTACAACCATGAAAATTTTATTTCTTTTGTTATTGAAATAAATCCATAAATATTAATATACATTAACTACTAATAAATATTAAAGTAAAGTAAATAAAAGATATACTTTCAAACTGAAACGAAAAGTAACGCTCCAAATAATAAATAATAATAATAGAGAAGTCCGAAATGAATTAAACACTTCAAATAATAACACATTTGGTCATTGATTGTTATTTCGCCTCTAGAGGCCGCTCCCGTACTGTATAACGATAGTGGACACTTCTCAGCCAGGAAGCATTATTGTTGTGGAATTTTGCCGATAACCTATAATTACAGTGATCGATTATCGGTGCCGATTACTCTGCGAAACCGATCGATTGGTCAACCTCTAATCGCAACCTCGACTTGACAGGTTATATGGCTAAATGTTTAATAATATGTTCTTAAATTAGAAGTTGTTGATTAATTTTCTAATACAACATGGCTCAGACAGAGGATGCAATTCAATTTATTTATTTTAATGCGCTCGTACTACTTGCGTCATCATTTCTTATGTAACGGGACATTCCCAAAGACTTCAGGATAAGTTTTGGGGATAAATCACTGCTACGGTGAAGGTTTCTATAAAGACATTTATTTAACGTTAACAGAAAGAGTCTCCAGTGTCAGGAGTGTGGAAGACTTCAGGACCGAGGGGTTTGCATGTTCCAGTTTTCTTAGGAACATGACGAGCCTTGTTTTTGTTTGTTTGTCTTATTATAACTTCAAAAGCTATAGCTAGATAATGTGAGTGATAACAGGATAACATGTGATCTCAAAACATATTAAATGACACCTTTTTTATTTATTTCATTACTTATTTGAATTCCCAATAAAGGAGGAAATTGAAATTTAGTGGACAAACAATGAGGTTTTTGGTGTTGAATTACTTCAGTCTGTGTCCACCCACTCAATTTAAAATGTATTTATTTAGTTTTGGGATCAAGAATCATGAGATTATGAGTGGTATTAGTATCAAAGTCAATTTTGGTACAGTAACAACCCTACCAAGTGTAAATCAAGTGTGTAACCACATTTAATTCTGTTAATAGTGGAAAAAAAATATGTAACTACAAATTTGTAGTTAATTGCACTCATGCAAGTCGTTCTAGTGCCAACGGCATCACAAGAAGGATCTCACCTCGCACAGAAACAGAAATATCCCTTGGTGCTCCTGTAGGATTTTGGAAACGGTCAAAGTAATCTTTGCTCGGGTCCCGTTTGTATCGCACAGCAGGTCTCTGGAGATGAAACCCTTGCGCTCCAGGGTCCAGACATCAATTTCTTCTTGGCAGTAAGCGAATGTGCAGTGACCAGGGTACTTACATTCTTCTCCGTTAGCGACATCTTTAAACGATTATGCAAAAGAGGAGATGATAAAACAACCCATTAGGACTGCAGTCTTAGAACATGAGAGATAAAGTGTACTGGAAAGTATAATATTAATAATATATATATCAAAAATAAAATCAATCATTATGCCTAAAAGCATGTGGATGCCTGACCATATGTATGATTCATATGTGGTTCTTCCACAAATTTGGAAGCACACAATTGCACGCAATTGCCTTTGTATGTGGTAGCATTATAATTTCCATTCAAAATCTAGTGGAAATCCTTCCCAGAAGAGTTGAGCTTATTATAGCAGCAAAGGGGAATAAATCTGGAATGTAATGTTCAACAAGCACACGTGAACATAATGGTCAGGTGTCCACAAACTTTTGGTCAGAGTGTATTTCACTGTCTGGTGCTCGAATGTATTAACTGATCATTAACCAGATGTCCTCCCGATTATCTTGCACGTACATCAGGCTGCAAATACGAAAGATAAGTGATGGAGTAGAAGAAATAGAAGAAAAGAAGGCTTTCAAAAAAAAAGAATGAATATAGGTCGGGTTTATTGGAGCTGGAGAGTCCTGTCGCCGGAAATGGAGTCATCGGTGTCCCGATGTGTAGTGAGTCAGGGTCATTACCAGTGCCCGAACTCATGTACACTATATACACTGATCCATCACCTTGGGAGCTGACTGAGTTAACTAATGAATGAGCATTGGAAATATTCAGGTACAACCAAAAGAATATTCTCCATTCGGTTATCAAACAGTATTCACAAACACATTAACAGTTAACTCACCTTTGCAAATATAATAAAGCCCCATGTACTGATTTTTGGTGGGCCTTGGCCGAATCAATTTCCATGCAAGATCCTCAGCATGTTTGATTCTTCCGATCAAGAAGTCCTTTTTACATTTATGGTCCTCGGAATAATAACAGGTGTAGTCTAGCAGCCCAGGCCCTGCAGGATAAAAACAGCTATGAGAGTGGCCTGTAAAACCTACTGCACAACAAAGCAAGCATGCCGCTGTACTGCATGGCTGCCTCTTACCGGTTTTAACAAAGCACAGAGCACAGGCTTGTTTAAACTCATGGCTTTCAGCAAGTGGATTCTTGGCAAGGTCCACCTGCTGTGGGAGCTCCTGTGTATAAGCACTGCTTTCTGGCATGCTGAACTTCAAGCCCATGGGTGGCAGCATGGGCAAGGTTCTTTCACTGGCACCCATCTAAATGCAAGAATGTTCATTCTTAAGTACATGCCGATGTCGTTAAACAAATTTCCTGCTGAAATCCGTGAGAGAAAATAAAACAGATCGTACTCACCATAAATGATTGCTGACCAAATCCTATTTCCAGTGGAAAACCTTTTTCTGTTGCAAGTGAAGCAGATAAAATCATTAAAACACGACATTTAAGAACCTATATATCTTCCTATATTGAGCAAATAGAAAGTGCTAAACATGCACAAAACGATACAGCGGCCGAGAAAACGCGCAGAGGTGGCTTAGTGGTTTGCATGTTTGCCTCACACCTCTGGGGTTGGGAGTTCAAATCCCACCTCTGCCCCGTGTTTGCATGTTCTCCACATGCTTCGTGGGTTTCCTCTGGGCACTCCGGTTTCCTCCCCCACTCCCAAAGGCATGCATTGGAGACTGATTAGAATCTCTAAATTGTCTGTAGTGTGTGAAGGCGTGTTCAATTGTACCCTCCAATGGGTTGGCACCCTGTCCAGGGTGTTCCCTGCCTTGTGCCCTGAGTCCCCTGGAATAGGCTCCAGGCTCCCCATGAAGGATAAGTGGTGTGGAAAATGGATGGATGGTTTTACTCTCATGGGTTCCTAACTTTTTGGACAGCCTGTAGATTAAAAATAAATAAATAATTCCACATGCCCGGATGGATGCCTAATTCTGCCCTATCTAGGACTTAAGTGGGATAATACACAGACTTTATTTATGAACCGCATGTGATGCAGGATTCAGTGGACACTGCTTATCGAATTACCCCAAAACAGATGCGACAACAAATGCTTTACTGTTTGAAAATATATTAAAAATTATTTCAATACTGATGTAGGCTGATGTGATTATAATGATATTGTCCAAGTGTTACATTACCTTTTATAAATTTTTTTTTTATTGATTCTTATACACTTTTCAGAGTACAACAAAATACATCAATACAGAATCAATATTTTTTTTTTACCCAATAACAGCCCCTCCCACCCCGCCCAGGAATGTTTACATAAGATTAATTTATGATTCATGTACATGTGATTCAATTACATATGTTTCGTATTATTTTCATAAATTCATACAGAATACA
>JAFFST010029737.1:131078-143413 GCA_022414735.1 Noturus placidus
ACAGTAAAATAGTCAGACTTAGCATCATTGGTACATATGGAAGCCTGCGGCTCCGCATACAACAAACGCACCCACGATATCAGTCCATCCCCAAAGCCGAACCTCTTGAGCACCATGAAAAGATATTCCCATTCGATCCTATCAAACGCCTTCTCTGCATCCAAAGAGACGACCACTTCAGAGAAGTCGCTGTTCTGTTTTGAATACAAAATATTGAATAGAGTACGAATATTAGAAGAGGAATGCCGTCCTTTTACAAATCCGGTCTGCTCCTCTGAAATAATGCTAGGGAGAACCCCCTCCAAACAAGAGGCCAGGAGTTTAGCTAAAATCTTATATATCGTATACATTCACCAAAACTACAAGTGTTACATTACCAAGATTTCCAGTGGCGTTTATCGCTAATTATATTATACTACCAGGCCCTTTGAGAATGAAGTGATAATGATTAGGTGCACTGCATTATGGGTAGTGTATTTTGAGTTGGGGGGTGAGGCTTTTTTTGTTACCCCTCCTCTCCTTAAACTGGAAATCTTAGAAACACTCATTTTCCTTTTTAGTCCAACAGGTTCTGGACGATTCAATCGTTAACCATGATATGTTAAAATGGAAAATCTTAATAAGGAAGAACTAAAAATACATCAATATTGAACAACATTGCAAATGCAAATAATTTAGTTCGAGGTCGTGGTCTTCACTCGCAAAAAAAAAAAGTGGTTTAAAATACAGATTAACTGAACAGGCCCAATTATAAATATCTACTTGAATATTATATAAATATCTACTTTAATATCCCACTCCAAAAGTGTAACACTAACACTTCAGAGACAAAGAAACACACCTGGTGGAGATTCCACAATAGACAAGCTGTCCAACGAGTCCAGCTGTGAGGTGAACGAGTCCAGCTGTGAAGGGAACGAGTCCAGCTGTGAAGGGAACGAGTCCAGCTGTGAAGGGAACGAGTCCAGCTGTGAAGGGAACGAGTCCAGGCTGGAGTAGTAGATCGATGTGCTGGGTTTGTGATAAGGTGCAGGCAGAGTCACGGTGCACGGTGCTGCCATGAGCATTGTGTGGCTCATGTAGGGGTGCGGCTGAAGAGGTGCAGCCATGGAACACGGGGTACCAATACTGCTTGTTAAGGGAAGAGGACCAGTCACTGTTGGAATGACCTTAAAGGGTGACAGAAAGCATAATACAAACTTTAGATACTTTGTTAAATCAATTTATCCTCAGGACTTAGATTACGAGGAGTGTCTGTCATACAAGTCCCTGAGTATGAGCAGCAACAATAACTTATCTCATCAGAAGGAGCGCGCTAATATAAACCCGTTAATCATGGTACAGCTGTAACTACTGTCTGAGCCGTGCTGTTATGCAAAAATAATGTGCACCTTCCGACCAATCAGAGTCGAGAATTCATGCTGTGGTATCATTTCAATATGATCAAAGCAATTGCAGAAATGGTGGAAAATTCATTTAGCAAGTTTGGTAAAAGTCGATGTTTTACATTATAATCTTGGAGGCTGTGACAATATGACAACATGGATTCATCAGGGAAGTTTGTTTCCTGCCAAAACTTGTGATTTTTAAAAAAATATTACTTTTATAAAATTATATAACAGACCGGTATGGAGCATGAATGATCAAAAAGTGTTTCTGAACACTATAACTACTTTGAACAAGAGAAATAGGCTGTAATAACGTGTACTATTTTACATGAAAACATGCTGCATTACATTCGTCTTGAATTCTAAAAACATTCGCATACAAATAATGTAAATTGGGACGAAGGGCGCGTCTCGTTATCCATGACTTAAATCTCAGACACTCACTGAACAGAGCAGATGCGGAGAGGTGAGAGTGCAGCGGGAAAGAAAGACCTCACACTTGCAGGACAGTATTAACCACATGTGGAAAGTCGCTATGGTTTGTCCAAAACGTCGCTAGATTTGTCGCTGTTGCAAAAAAAAGTCGCTAAAAGGGTCTGAAAAGTGGCTAAATTGGCAACACTGCTCTGCAGTGACCGCTAGATAAAAGGCAGGCTAAGGTCCGCTTCTCGCCAGCAAAAAGAAAATCCAGAGGGAGAGGGAATGCAGGGTTTTTAATTTATGCACATTATATTTGAGCAATAAAATATAAGGAGAACCCAAATGATGCCCTGTCTGTGTTTTCCTGAAAACAATTTGCCACCCCCTTCCGATCTCTCCTGGTTGAAAACCACTGCCCTAAATCCAATGCGGTAGCTTATACTCAAATTAAATGTAACGTACTGTTAACCCAGTTAAGTATACTAGGGGGTATTAGTTAGCTGTTGTTAGCTAAATTTGGTTCTACTCTTTGGCATCAGTGTTAGCAAAACGCATCCAAAATCCCAGAACCATGCTTTACCATTTTATTTTTGTTTGTTTACTAAATATTTACCATGGGCAGGTCAGCTGGAGCTGCTTTATCCAACAGTTCATCCAGATCATCTCCTAAAAACTCTCCATCCAAGTCCAGCTGTGCATAAGTATCACTGGGCTTGGATTCATTTACCGCAGGCATAACCAGAGGAACAGGCTCAGGATTTGGTCGCTCGGCGGGGGTTACAGTGGGTGGTATTGTATGGACGTGTACAAGCTGAGGCTCCACTTCTGTTTTCTGACTCCCGGGAGGACACACCGGGATGTTCACTGGCAACAAAGTGCCAACAACCTGAGTAAACTGACACTCATCTGAGAAGCAGTGGGGAAAAAGAGATCATTTAGTCCATGGCTTTGGGATGGTGAAAATAAATCAAGCACAACCTGTCTTACCTATTTCAATGTCTTCCACAGAAGCAGAGCTCTGAGATAACTATCGAAACAAACAAGCAAAAATTAATTTAGTATTGCAATCTGTATTTATACAACAAACACAACAAAGATTATTCTTACCTTTTCATTTGTTGCTCCTGATGCACTGGATCCAGATAAAACGTTTAAGGCAGGCTGTGTAAAAGAAAAAAAAACTAAACAAACATCATGAACCAGAAAGAAACTCGCGACAAGACTTTAACGCTACATCTCCTTGAATAAAAATGCCCCAGAGTACCAAGTCCTCATGTTTTCTTGTAGTCACGTTTGTCCTACTATAACCTTAAACAGGTTTCTGGTCAGCTAATGCTGCACCTCAACAGATGGTGTATTAAACCTTGTATACTGTGCAGTACCTTACGGTCTCAAGTTCAAATGTTCGGCACTATATGAAAGTGAGAGATCATCATCATGTGGTAACTCGGGTCTTTAAACTCCTCCACAGGCACCAACGCTGTTTAGAAAACCCAAAAAGGTTCGATGCGGCTGGGCGATACAGCGTTACGATCTCGATATCCTGATAAATTATACGTTAATCGTTTTATTAAATTAAAAACAAATTACAAGCTCACTAAAAGCAGCATTTTTTATTGCACAAAATGTCTAATAAAATGTTTGCTTATTAATCAAATTTTTTTTAAATATTAAATATATAAATAAAATGTATTCAGTTTTACTAAGCAACAAATGAATTATTTATGTTTTTTCCTCAAAATGCAACAATATTGTTTTGCTCGCAGTTGGTTTGTAATCAAACCTATAAATCATGCTGCATATTGTGCATCGTAGATCAGTCCGTACAGGGTTTCGCAGAGTTTTTTTCTGATTGCTTTTGCGGCAGAGTTTTGTTGTGCTTTTTTTTCCCGGAAAACTATTTGAATAACACGGCCTTTCACAGCGATGTCCGTTAGCAAATGATCTGTACTCTTATTCGATGCACATGAATGTTAGTTTATGATGACGTCACATGATGTGTCTTCTCCCAAATCTGAGGACAATCTGCTGTAATCTTGAAGAATTAAAAAAAAAAAATAAATCTCAATCTCCTTTGAATATTGCAGAGTTCGCTTGGTTTTGTATTCACTTCAGCAATCGTGAAATCCTGGAGGGACTGACAGAAATATCTCTGAGAAATGTTATATGAGTTTTGTCATATCAGCCTCTGTTTAACAGATCGTTGGGGTAGAAGTGGGACAACACACTAGACCGTGCTACTATGTGAAAATAATAACCCCCAGGGCCGGTGACGGCACCTCGCTTCCTGGGGTGTATTACAGTTGTATAAGAGCACGGTACGTCACGTGGTATTCCTTACATAATATAGGACTCTATATGTAACATACCTTGCCTCTGACATAGGCTTTACGAATTTTCAATCCCAGTATTTTGGCAAGCTCCTGAGTCAGTTCAATCACTCTGGAATCCTAGAAATTGCAATACAGAATATATAAATAGACAAGACTACAAAAAATTTCTTTCAGTAAATCAGTACGTTTACATGGACAACAATTAACCCGATTAAGACGATACTCTTAAGGAACTACTATGTAAACAGCGACTATTGATGACCTTAATCTGACTAGTCACAATCAAAGTCAAGACTAATCGAATTATGACTTGTGTAGCATTCCTGTTTTAGTCTCATTATCAACGTGCATTATAGACATGTTCACACGGCAGTGCTCAACTGTTTGACAGCATACAAGAGAGCATGACTGTGCCCGAAACCGTGTACTTTACCTACCGTGTACTTTACCTACTATATAGGAAAAAGACATGCATTTTGGCTATTGTATTGTAGGCAAGTACACAGGTTGGGACGCCGCCCACGGCTTCAAGCAGTCATCTGTTTGCACGTATAGCATGACAAATAATGAACTGCACTTGAAGCTTTGATTAAATAAAAAATTACACACCCAAAATCGTATACGGTACCATAACGAAGACAAACTGTATATCGATATGTGAAATTCTGGAGGTAACGTCGGACGGCGTGGTGTGGGGACGATGTGTGAAGTTAATCGATGCATGTTCCATAATACGTTAAGTTGGGAACATGAAAGGAGTATTCTAAAAGTGAGTCATGTAAACACCTTAATCAGGATATTGTCTTATACAGAATAAGGTCAATAATCAGATCATTGCTGTAAATATAAACGTAGTCTATTGCTTCCAGAAAAGTATCGTAAAACGCTGACCTGAGGCACTGCCATGGAGCACTTAGCAATGATGTCATAAGCCTCCTGGTGTCTCCCCATCTCTTTCAAGCATCGGGCTTTCCTATACTGTGCTCTGTAGTTGTTCTCGTTCAGCTGAAGAGTTTGTTCACAATCCTCGAAGGCTTGGTCGTGGAGGCCCTACAACACAACCGATAAAATAAATAAATAAATAAATAGTAATAATAATAATAAAAAAAAAGCAAAATCATGTCGGCATTGAATTTCGGTATATGTGGCATTACTGTCCACTACATAAAGTGGCATTGCTGTTACTTCTCCTAAACAGTCAGGATCTTTAACAGCTGCCCTGATGCCCATTGAACACCCACCCACCCACCACTATGCAGAAGTATGCGCTCACAATGTGTAAATAGGCTGCAGCACGGTTTGCATGAAGCCTCTCCCTCGTTTTACAAGGTATGTTGATCTCCTCCGATTCGGCATATTCAGCTACGCCTAGGGCCTCGGTGTAGTGCTCGACAGACCGGGCCCAATCCCCTTCGCTGAATACATCGTTGCCCTCCCCGAACAGATTCCTCACCAGGTCCTGAAGAAACACCTGTGGGAAAAAGAAAGAAAGAAAAAACCATTCATTTACTTTTAATCCAATATGTCTACTTTAATGAACGTATCAGCATGCATAAAGTAGTGGGACGGAAGGCAACAAACCTCATACTCCTCTTGAGAGCCACTGAACGGCAGGGTAGACCTACAAACAAAAATACATTACATCTGAGACTGAGGCTGAAATAAGCTACAAGATTTTGGACCACAGCACTTGAGCACCAATTACTTTGAAAACAAAATACAACCTCAAAGATAAATATGATAAGCAATAATGGTGGGCAGTGGTGGGTTAGCGGTTAAGGCTCTGGGTTACTGATCGGAAGGTCGAGGGTTCACTGCCAAGCTGCCACTGTTGAGCAAGGTCCTTAACTGTCTCTGCTCCAGGGGCGCTGTATCATGGCTGACCCTGTGCTCTGACCCCATCCTTCACTTCCTGCTTGTTTCTGTACAGCCTTTGTGTACCCTTTGTTTCATAGCGAACATGTTACCTTTATATATACATTAACAAGCATTTCAACTTTACCTGGCCTGCACGATTTCTAATGAAAGGGGAATCGCAATTTTTTGGCGTCGATCACGACACTCGTTCACAACTCTTTCACCAATTCATATATTTAGTGGTACCTACAGTGCATCCGGAAAGTATTCACAGCATTTCACTTTTTCCACATTTTTGTTATGTATGTACATGTTTTTTTTTTTTTTTTTTTTAATAAATTTACAAAGATTTCAAACAAACTTCTTTCATGTTGTCATTATGGGATATTGTTTGTAAAATTTTGAGGAAAATAATGAATTTAATAAATTTTGGAATAAGACTAACAACAAAATGTGGAAAAAGTGAAGCGCTGTGAATACTTTCTGGATGCACTGTACGTTTTCCTAGAGGACGTCTGTGAATGACAGTTGCCTGCGTTACTGAGTTTCTGAGCAAAAACCACTGCTGTTTATAGAACTTTAAAATGATATTACGGTATTACGGTACGAAGAGCACAGTATACCTTCTGTTAAAAGTTAAAGGAAAAAAAAAAAGCAAAGTTAACAGCTGGTTAAATGATAAATAGGACTAGTTATGTAAAACTCAGTCTTGATCAAATATACTCCATGTTTAATTATTAAATGTAATATTCAGGACATAATGTGAAAGATTTGTTTAGGACAAATGTTAACAACCCCCCCCCCCCCCCCCCCCGTATAACTGGGTGTTTGGGACATTTTAAAATTCGCTCATAGCCAAGCTTTCTGGTGTTGTTTCTCCTCTTTTCCTTCTGTAGACTCACAGCGCTTCAGATGTACAGTTTTAATGTGCAAAACCTGTGGCTGTTGGCCATGGCAAATAAGTACTAATAGTGGCACCCCCTTCTGACGTAATAGTGCAAATACTTCAGAATAGAAACCAGTGTTTTCCCACAGGACTTTGAGAGACTGTGGGGGGTAGACCTCAGACACTCTATAGCAGGGGTACGTAATCTTCACTGGAAAGGGTCGGTGTGGGTGCAGGTTTGCATTCCAACCAAGCAGGAGGCACGCCTGATTCCACCTGTTTAATCAGTTGATCTTGGCTTTCAATAGACTCAGGTGTGGCTTCTGCTTGGTTGGAATGAAAACCTGCACCCACACCTGCCCTTTCCTTTCCTGAGCACATTTTTGATGCCCTCGTATGTGGACGCTCTTCGTGCAAGTCATTTTTTAAAATTTGTTGATAGCAACAATACTACATTATGTAATATAATACATGTAAATACAGGGTTTCTTTACCAGTTGTTAATACAGAGGACGGGATTTACAGGTTTACTAGACAGTCTTTGCATTCTTAGGATGGTAATAGATAGCGGTCCAGCCATCATATCGATAATCATCCATGTAGTAAGCTCCCAGTTAATAAATCACTGGCTTAGTAACAAAGGGTTGTGACTTGGAGCTATTGACTCCAACGTGGCTTGAAGGGGATAAAATTCTCATTTCAGTGAAAGATGTAGATACAAGTTATATCGCAATCTTGTAAATAAGATCTGTCGATTGTGTTTCATTGTTGTGCTTTCTGTCCCATATAGAAAATATTCTACTGTTACAAACAAAATGATTCATCCCCCATCGCAAAAAAGGTTTACGGTCAAACGTTACAGACTTTCAGCTCTTAAAGAAAGCAGAACACAATGAATGCTTTAAGTGGTTTCCCAAAATTCAACTGAAAATGCAACTTGTGATTTCTCCAGTCTCAAAATTATTCAACCCCCTGAATAGACTCTCACAACAGCACAAGTATGCAAAACAGGTGTTGTCTCAAGAAGACAAAGACACGCTCTGTAGGCTGATTGGCATTTCCAAATTGCCCTTAGCATGTAAACGCAATTGTGCCCTGTCTTTGGTTGGCACCAGGGTGTCCCCCAGAGTCCCCTGTGATACATTTACATTTATTCATTTAGCAGACGCTTTTATCCAAAGCGACTTACAAATGAGCGCACATTCACACACCAATGGTAGCAGAGCTGCATGCAAGGTGCTAGCTTGCCATCGGGGGCAATTTAGGGTTCAGTGTCTTGCCCAAGGACACTTCGGCATGGGATCACCCGGGCCGGGATTCGAACCACCAACCCTACGATTAGTGGATTAGTGGACAACCCGCTCTACCGACTGAGCCACAGCCGCTGGAGTGATAGGCTCCAGGTTCCCCACAACCAGTGGTGGCTCAGTGGTTAAAGGTTCTGGGTTACAGATCAGAAGATCAGGAGTTCAAGCTAACACTGTCGGGCCCTTGGGCAAAGCCCTTAACCCTCAATTGCTCAGCTGTATAAATGAGATAAATGTAAGTCGCTCTGAATATGAGTGTCTGCCAAATACCATAAACGAATGGCAGCCCTGACCCCAAACTTCAACAGGAAGACCCCAGGATGAATTAAACACAGTTATACTATGAACCTGAAGAGGTTATATGGAGTAAGATGGACTCACTGGATAAACTGCAGCCCTTTTTCAATACTCTGCCACCGGCTGCTTCGGTCCTGACACACTCCTGACATGTTCCCATACGTGTTAGGAACTTCACCGTGTCAAAACCTGCAAAACAATTACAAAACGTGACATTCTCTTTCCTGTCCTCACTCACGTGTGTGTAAAAAGAAAGAAACCATGTCACTACGAAGGCATTCTTTAAAACACTTCCTGGTACAGCCTCTTACGTCAGGCGGTTAAGGTATGCGCGCTAGCAGGCTAAATAGCTTCACTGCAACACTTCTGCATAGAAACTGAGATTTTCATTTGCTTAAATAAATGATATAAAAGGCTTACACAATTCACTGGTTATTTCTAAAATTCATACAAAATGTGTGGCCCCTAATCCATGGAGTTCACCCGGACAGGCCATGCTAATAACACCCAATCAAGGAATTTACCCCGGAATACAAAACAAAACAAAACATGGGTACATTAATCACGAGTTAGCTTTCTTATACAGCTTTCAGCCACCTAAACTGGGTTTAAATGTGTAGTGTTTACTTGATTGTTCGCGAATACACAACACACAGCGTTAATGGTCCAGAAATGAGAGAGATATTCACATGGCCATGCTGCTTATTGTTACCAAGGCGTAGGTGTTAGTGCGTTCATTTAGCTGATTGAACGTTATAAAACATTAAATTAGCTTTCTAGACAACGTGAGGGGGAAAAAGATGACTAAAAAAAACAACAACAACAAGCTGTGGAGAATAAAAGTTAAGATAACCTAGCTACAGTTGTTCATTCAGTAGTACACAGTACGGTTTGAACCCCGTGTTGTTTTCATCAGCTTGACTCACCTTCCTCAAGTTCCTCAGCAAAAAAAACACACAATCGCGTTATAAACTGATGGAAATATTCCACCAATCTTCCCTTCAGAACCAGAGAACGTGTTGCAACGCGTTAATCTTTGGGTATAATTTGACTTTCTCAACATTTGAACTGCGCCATCTACTGAACACAGCTCATAGCACACACAGGAGGTAGCTTTTGAAAAAGAGTCGACTCGTCTAGGTGTGAACCGACTCTTTTAAGTGAACCTTGATGCTCATTCACACTATATGGGTAAATCTATCGGGATAATTGATCATTACACAAATATGTGGCTCTTTCCCAAACTTTTGGAAGCACATCATTCTTTGTATGCTGTAGCTTTTCAGTTTACCTTCACTGGAACCGGTTTCGTATTTTCTAGACTCATTACACATGAAGTGAAATATTTCATACGTTTTTTTTTTGTTTTTTTTTTTTGATCGAGTGCATAAATGAACATTCTTTTCAGAAGGTCGACATTTCTGTAATTATAAATTCTTTAGTTTAATATTTTTATTAAAAATACTGGGTTTTTGATTTCCATGAGCTGTAAGCCGTAATCCATCCATCCATCCATCTTCAACCGCTTACTCCTTTTCAGGGTCACGGGGGAACCTGGAGCATATCCCAGGGAGCATCGGGCACAAGGCGGGGTACACCCTGGACAGGGTGCCAGTCCATCGCAGGGCACAATCACATACACACACACACCCACATTCATACACTACATAGATTATTATTTTTTTACATTAACTCTTATGTCCTAACCTGTGTTTTCTGATTATCCAGTTTTGCAAGACCAATCCCACTTCATCTCTCTCTCTCTCTCTCTCTCTCTCACTCACTCTCTCTCTCTCTTCATCAAGATTTAAACTAAATTTAAAAAAGGCTTGAAATATTTCACTTTATGTGTCATGAATCTAGAATATATTAAAGGTCCACTTTTTGAATTAAATTACAGGGGGGAAAAACGATTTTTGAGATGCACCCCTATATGCAAAGTTTCGGGATGTTCTCTCAGTGGGCGTGGTCAGTGTGGAGCTCAGCTAGAGATTGACCAATAAAATGGCGTCTTTCATTGTCGAGTGTAGATCCCGCCCCCAAGAGCTAGCAAAAGCGCCACGCGCCAATACACAGAGGGCAAAAGTTTAGAGTGCGTCTGCATTATTTATTCACTATTTATTATTTGCAAAAAAAAAAAAAACAAAACAACACAAACAAAAAAAAAAAAAAACACAGCTTTAAAAAAATAAATAAATAAATGACGTTTTATTTAAAGACGTGTGATTTTAAGATCAAATTTACTTGCATTTTCCCATTTATTCTTAATTGTAATATGTTTAATTAAAACAACAACAACAATAATAATAATAATAATAATAATAATAATAATAATAATAATAATAATAGTAATATTCCAGTGTATTTAGGAAATCACACGGATTACCCCAAACTGAGCGATGATGCTCAGAAGACTGTTTGAGGCAGCAGTAAAATAAAGGAAGGCTTCAGTGTGGTGTGCTCCAGTTCCTGCTCCTGTGGAAATACACGGGCTCCAGTTGCACTGCTGACTGAGATTCAATTCAGTTCCCACAATGACAGCGCTGTACTGGACATTCCTGCTCCTCTCAGGTCAGTTTGAAGTTTTCTCCTACTAGAAATTGATTTCAAGTACATGTTTTAAGTTTAGTGATCTTTAAACCTTAGTTGTACTAGCAAAATTCCCAGTGTTGGGTACACACTCTCATAAATAAAGACACCAACCTACTTTTCCTGCTCACTAGGGCGGTTCCTTCAAGGGGACTTGTTTTGTAGGCTACCTGTACTGTAGTATGTATCCTTCACCTGGGAAGGTGCATGTGGTGATTTGGTGTAGCTTTTGGAATAAAGATTTAAAGGTACCTCATTAGTCCTTATCAAAATCAGAGGGATCATAAAAATCCTATGCTATTTTATATTTAGTTCTGTCCTGAATAAGCTATTTCACATAACAGATGATTACATTATAGTCCACAATACAAGATTAAAATTACCCTGTTTAAAAGTTTACACACTCTTGATTCTTAATACTGTGTGTTGTTATCTGGATGATCCATGACTGTTTTTATGTGATAGTTTTGTGATAGTTGTTCATAAATGAAACAGTTAAAAGGTTTACACACAATTGAATTTTAATACTGTGTGTATTGTTTGTATACTGTGTAATGGGCTACCTGGACGACGGACGACGACATTGTGTTTACGTTTTGTGAGAGTTGTTCATGAGTCCCTTGTTTGTCCTGAACAGTTAAACTGCCCACGGTTCTTCATAAAAATCCTCCAGGTCCTGCACATTCTTTGCTTTTCCAGCATCTTCTGTATATTTGAGCCCTTTCTATCAGCGTCTATATGATGTTGAGATCCATCTTTTCACACTAAGGACAACTCGTACAGAACTATTACAAAAGGTGCAATATTCACTGATGCTCAAGAAGATAATACGATACACGAAGAACCAGGGGAATGTAAACTTTTGAATGGGATAATTTTGATAAATTCAGTTATAATCTTGTCTTGTGGACTATATGTAAACATCTGTTATGTGAAAGAGCTTATTCAGGACAGAACTAACTAAATGAAAAAAAAAAAAACATGGGATTTTTATGATTAATCTTATTCTGTTAACAGTATAGTATTAATATTTAGCAGATTCTGCAAGGGGTATGCAAACTTTAGGGTACAACTGTACATGCTACTTTAATATACTTTATTTATCTGAATGTAGTATGAAAATGTATATTTAAGTATCGAGGAGTGATGTATTCACAGCTGTCTCTTCTCCCTCTGTCTCTCTCTCGCTCTATCTATCTATCTATCTATCTATCTATCTATCTATCTATCTATCTATCTATCTATCTATCTATCTATC
>JAFFST010029737.1:144583-158709 GCA_022414735.1 Noturus placidus
TGGATATAATGTATAGTTGAGCAAACTACCATCCTTGGTTGTATTCTGGGTGTCTCAAAGTAGGTCCACCCAACACTCACCACATGCAAAACCCACATAAGCATAATATTTTAGGAAACAGTGATCCATGTCACTCCTCCTCACAGAAATATAGGATTTCAGTATCAAAGTTAAAGCATAATAAGCTCTGTGAGCCACATGATAAGATTATAATTTTGGAAAGATAGTACACAGTCTAGATATAAAGATTAGATATAAAGACCTTATGCATAAGTCAAGAGATGGTGTGGAGATTTGGAGAAGGTGGTCACAATTGGCTTTTGGCTATTTAAATAGTCAACCGAACCTCCTAAAATAACAGTATTTCTTGACAACACAAAGAGGAATTGTGTCAGAGCAGTAAAATGTTTTATATTCATTTGTCCAGTGTCTTTATGCAGACATTGTTTCTTGGCTAAATGTGTTCTCCTGTTGCCTAAGGATGTGACTATTGATCAGGATCAGTCATGGTTTATGATAATTTTTTGGATACTTGCATGTGGATGTTCTATAAATGCACTTGTAGGTGTTGCCACAAGCACGACTGCTGCTACGGTGATGCGGAAATCGCAGGCTGCCAGACGACGACCGACAGGTATAAATGGACTTGTGAGGACAAAGAGGCTGATTGTGGTATGTATATACAGCAGAGAAATGAAAACTAACAGTTGTATGCCAAATAGCACAAGAGCTTTGAATAATGTTGTATAATCCAGATTAAATCCGAAAATAACTGTGCAAATGAAAGAGAACCTGCTGATGGAAATGCATGAGGTAAAAAGTGTACCAGCCCTGAATCTCCTCATGAGTCATTGGCACTGGTTTTGAGGAACACAGTGGATACATTATAAAAGAAGGGCGGGAGATGTTGGTCTGAGACTAAGTGAGTCATTTTGTTCTCTCATGTCATGATATTTTTAGTCTGTACAAACCACAGTAATTGCAAGCGTAAACACGCAGCAAAAACCTAAATATATGGTGAAAGTAGCAGAGGATGTTTATAGTCGATTCCTTTGAAAGCATTCACGTAATGACATTTTAATAGGCAGTATGTTTATATCATTGCTAAAAACGTTTCCATCATTTCTTGTGTACTCAAACACCTAAGTGAAATAAGGCAAGTCATTTGAATGTTTGAACAAATAGTAATTGAACTTTGACCTTTAGCTAACTCACTATATTTTGGTCAGTATAAGCAGTGTACAGTTGAGGTCATAAGTTTACATACATCTGCAAAAATGTAATCATTTATAAGAAAAAAATTATTAAGGGGATAATAAAAATTGCATAGTGTTTTTTGTTTTTTTGTTTGTTTTTGTTTTATTTAGTGCTGCCCTGAAGAAGCTATTTCACATAACGGATGTTTAAACAAGACACAAGACACTATAATAACTGAATTTACACAAATGAACAAGTTCAAAAGTTTACACACAATTGAATTTTAATACTGTGTGTATTGTTTGTATACTGTGTAATGGGCTACCTGGATGACGGACGACGACATGATGTCTTTACGTTTTGTGAGAGTTGTTCACGAGTCCCTTGTTTGGCCTGAACACTTAAACTGCCCACTGTTCTTCAGAAAAATCCTCCAGATCCTGCACATTCTTTGCTTTTCAAGAATCTTCTGTATATTTGACTCCTTTCCATTAGAGACTCTATGATGTTGAGATCCATCTTTTCACACTGAGGACAAATGAGGGACTCGTACACAACTATTACAAAAGGTGCCAACATTCACTGATGCTCAAGAAGGCAACACGATACATTAAGAACCAGAGGGGTGTAAACTTTTTAACAGGATGATCGGTGTTTTGTGCTTTTTTTTTCAAATTTATTATGCAATTTGCAGATTTTTCTTTTTTTTGCACTTGTGTGAAATAGTTTTGTGCAGTCTTTCGCAGTGATGTTTTAACTGTACCCATGTTTGACGCACATGCATCGAAGAGGGCTTTGGCTGAATGTGCGTTGTGGTTATGTCACATGACTCATGGCCCAAATCTGTGGAAAATCTGCAGTAAATGGTAAATGGCACACTTACATAGCGCTTTTATCCAAAGTGCTTTACACTGTGTCTCATTCACCCATTCACACAGACACTCACACACACACACACACTCACTCACTCACTCACACACCAGTGGTAGCAGAGCTGCCATGCAAGGCACTAGCTTGCCATCGGGAGCAACTTAGGGTTCAGTGTCTTGCAACTTAAGGTTCAGGACACTTCGGCATGTGGAGTCATGGGGGCGGGAATCGAATTGCCAACGCTACGATTGGTGGACAACCCACTCTATCAACTGCGCCACAGCCGCCCTTTTATTAGCCGCTCGCAGTAATTTTGAAAAATTGCAAGCTCCTCTGAATATTGTGGAGTTTGCGGAGTGTGCTTGATTTTGCATTAATTTCTGCTATCGCAAAATCACTAAATCTTGGAAGGACTGGTTATTATTTGTGTCTTCTGGGAAACATGTAAATATCTTATGTAGCTTCTGAAGGGCGGTACTAAATGGACCCCCCCCCCCATCTCTAAACCCAACAGTAACAATTCACACCAATCCTCCTGTTCAAAAGTTTAACCAGTTACTGGTTACTCAACTGTAAACAGTATACTGTATATAGGCCTCATCTTAGTTTATTATTCTTAAGACTATACAGTTTTTACAGAAACAATTGCTGATGTGTTTTAATGTGGCTTCTCTCCAGATTCTCTTAAAGACAAATGTGAGAAAATCCTCTGCAAGTGTGACCGAGAAGCAGGCAGGTGCCTAAGAAAGGCCGCTTACCACAAGAAATATGCCTTTTGGCCAGACTTTCTGTGTGGCTGTGTACATCCTACCTGCAATATATACTGATCTATATGTTTGCTATTGAGTAAACATGCTTTATTGAAAATGTTATTGTTTTTATTGGCTAATCAATATTTTCAGTCATACATGTAGTCAAAGGTGTTGTTTGATAGTTTATTTCTTTGGAGATCAATTGTTTTTAATGTACAAATTAAAGGAAAATTATGACTGTTATACTGTGTTTTACATTTTGTAGGTATGGTTTAGGTTCACTTTTTCTCTTAGTGGGAAGCATCACTACAATCAATACAAAGTTATTCTGCCATTTTTCCTGTGATGAAACATTTCTGCCCTGATTCAGGTTAACAATTTGTCTGTCCTAATGACTGTGTATATGAATCGACAATCTGGTGCCATTTTCAAATTTTGAAGCCTTTTTTGGTTGAAATGTGAGTCACCATATTGTAAAAACACAGCCTGTTTTTTTTTTAAACGCTTTTCATCAGTATGTTACAGATATTAATGTAGAAGTGCCCTTTTATGTCCCACTTGTTCTGCCAGCGGAGTTGGTTTAAAAGGAGTGATTGGCTAATCCTAGCTAGTTTTAGCTGTCTTGGTTTATGCCATCACTTCACTATATCATCAGTACAGCAGTGAGCTAGCTTAGACATCAAAATGACTAACATACCAGGACAAACTGCAAATAATTCCAAACTGTTAGAACGGTTTACAGCAAAACTAAACATGGCTTTGCTACATAATTTGTGTGTGTGTGTTCATGAGGCTCGACTGTCCTGTCCAAAACTGTCATCAAATAACGTCCATAAAATTTGTTTGTTGTAAGGAAAAAATTGAGTGAGATATCCAGGTCAAATGAATGTGTGAAAATAACAGAAAGCTATTCCCAAAAATTATTTTGAAGGTGTTAACATCTTAGCATGCACGTTTGGGTCTTTCAATATTTACTAACATGGGAATGCATGTGGTGACTTAGTGGTTAGCACGTTCGACTCACACCTCCAGGGTCTGGGGTTCGAGTCCCACCAGGGCCATGTGTGTGCAGAGTTTGCATGTTCTCCCTGTGCGTCGGGGGTTTCCGCCGGGTACTCCGGTTTCCTCAAAAAAAATTGAATGGTAGAATGTTTGGCGTGTCTAAAGTGTCCGTAGTGTATGAATGTGTGTGTGAGTATGTATACCCAGCCGTGTGACTGGCAGCAGCTACACGCCGGTCCCAAGCCTGGATAAATGGGGAGGGGTGGGGAAAGCAATGGCAAACTACCCCAGTACTTCTGCCGAAATGCTTTGTGGATCACATCGATGAAGTACGTGGAGAGTGATGACCCATAAAGTGACCGAAGGTCGGTCTTGACTAATCGGTGATAGAGAGAGAGACCATGGTAATAGGTGGGGTTAACGATTGTACTGCTGTCAGCCACTAGACGGCGTCAGAGACATTCTGGCTTTGTTTTTGAATCCCTATTGCACTATGATGTCCACCCATATATACAGTATACGGTTATAGGTCCATCCACAGAGCATGAGGGCTCACTTAATGGTTTAATGGTGCAAATCACATGATGGATAGATGGATGGATGGATAGATAAATAGGTTTGTAGTCCAAGTTTAACAGAGTAACAGAGAAACAGGATGTTTTCCACTGTGATATTTTCTACGCTGAAAAAAAAAAAAATATATATATATATATATATATTTTTTATTTTTTTAAATTAAGTAGACATATATTTAAGCCTTATAGAATACACGTCTCTGTTTTTATATACACATTATTCTTATTCTTTAATTCAGAGATTCCCCTCACAGGCTATTGGATGCAATGTGCATTCCTTTTTTTTTTTTAATCCTTCAGGAAACTCAACAGTTAAAAGTGTGACCCATATTTAAGTGTTTAAAATGTTTTAATTCTTAAAAAAAACAACAACAACACAACAACATTCAGCTCACCAATAGGTCATCCTTCCATCCATTTTCCATACTGCTTATCCTACACAGGCTCGCATTGAGCCCGGGACCTATCCCAGGGACAGCGGGGAACATGGCAGTGGACACCCTGGTTGCAGTGCCAACCCATCGCAGAGCACAATCACACACTACGGACAATTTGGAAATGCCAATCAATCTACAGCGCATGTCTTTGGACTAGGGAAGGAAACGGAGAGCAACTGCAACCGGCAACCCTTAAAACACAAATCCATCCAGACTGCATACACTGAATAACTGACTGTGTTATACATTTTTATTATGGACAGGGAGTAATAAGAGAATTTACTAGAACTGAATCTTCATTCTCAATCTGTGAGTAATGGTTGACGTGGGGAGAGAGGGGTGTAAATAAATGACCGGTTATGGATGATGAATGTGACCATAGTCGGAGTGGTGAGCAGCACATGCTAAACATAATACACGCGTTAACATCCGGGGAATGCTGGGAATGTTTACTTCTGCGAGGCCACGTGCCTTTTAAGAAAACAAAGGGAATGTGGCTCCCCCTAGTGTTCAAAACATAATCATACACATTATTTACCTGTAGCATTTACTCAGCTTTTAACCCAGCAACTGACGACGCACTCTTTCAATTCCTTGAATAGATAAACTATATAAATATTAAAAAATTAAACCTCCTGCAACAGGTCTGTTTTTATTTTAATCACACAACGACGCCCATAGACACACAATGCTACCAGTAGGTGGTGTGTAGTGCCCACTTTTCTGTTAGAAAAACCAGCTTAGACCAGCACAAAGCATCCAGGAATCAGAAATTTCATGCTAACTGCATTAAAGACTAGCTTTACCAGTACTAACCAGTATTAACCAGCTTGGAATTCATGCTGGTCAATTCAGAAAGTTGACAAAGGAATAAAGTTTTTTTTGGACAAGAAACATATTTGACTTCTTAACTGATTTATTACCATGTAACTTGATCATATATGAACAGTATATGATACAGTATAAGTGTACACAAGTGGTACAAATTATTATTATTATTATTATTATTATTATTATTATTATTATTATTATTATCCTGAGGAATGAAATATTAAGGAATAGAAATATTCCAGACCAGTTCCTCATTATGTCTTGAGTTTGAAAAAATAATAGAAATGTGTATATAAGAATAGAATGTGTAATGATTTTAATGGGAATTGTATTGGTTATAATGGAAACTCTAATGGTCTCTGTGGATCTTTACTGGAAATTTGTTGCCTTACTTGTGGCATATGTCTAGTGGATATCATTAAGGATGTATTGGTAATAGTTTTAATGGTTAGCTGATGGTTTGTAATGGTGTTTGTAGTGGAAACCATTAGAATTTATGTAATGATTAGCAGAGACTAGGCCGATCTTTTAGTTCCTGTAGCCAATTAATGACGTGTGCCATAAATGAGCATTACCATTGATGTATTTGAGTATACAGAACCTACTGTGGACTTTTTAGTTTCGAAAGATGTTGGTGTGTCTTTCTGATAGCTCATAATTGACTAAGCTTATCTTTCTTATCACAAATCCCCCTACACACAGTGGATGAGTGTGTCCCTCCTTACTATCCCTACCTCTCACCCTGCTCCACCTCTCTGACTTGACATTTCGCTCTGAGAAGCAATCAGGAATAGCCTAGCAACATTTGTCTTCTTATTACATTCCTAGAGGATTAAATTTAATTATTGTGTGGTTAAGGTTGCTGACCAACTGATGAGTGAAAGTGATGCTTGCTAAGAAAAGCTATATTCACATATAGAATTGGCCTTTGTATCCCAGTTTCCCCCTTCCTTGCATGAGACTATCATGTGAAGTGCCTCATAGTATGTTTCCAGGCAGGATGAAGGCAGGAGTCTTCTCAAGCCTGGGCAATGGACATGCCAAGTTGCAACAACACTGACTCAATTATGCACTACCATCAGCAGATAATGAGCAGGGAAAGTTATGGAAGTCATATGCCGATGCGGTCACATGGCAGCAGGACAGAAGAGGCTCTTAATTTTACGGCTGCATGTTTGCTTGTTTACTTCGCTTGAGAGCATCTGGAAATTGCAGAGTAGTGTTTCTTATTGGACTTAATTTAACTCCTTATGTATGATATTACCTCAGTTCGTCTCGAGCGGCATAGTTGTAGATGGATTCCTTGGAATATTAGAGACGGAGTTCAAATAATTTGACAAACTAACAAATCTAACACGAATACTGCATAATGCTGTTGAAAATGGACATTTTTGCAAATTGTTTATACATGAGGGGTAAAAAAACAAAGAAATGACATGTTGACAATTAAATATAGAATGTCTTGTACATTAAGAAACACTTAATTATCCCAGGATCTCACTCGGATCATGTCCTTATTTCAGAAATTGTAGTTAAGAGCTGACTTAAATAACATTTTTATAAAACATTTTATTAAAAAAAAAAAAAAAAAAATATTAATACATCTTACAGGGTCACTTAAAACCAATTTTATTTATATTTTAAAACAATATTAATACATTAATAACAATTCACATTTTACTTCCAGAAAGACTCTTCATCATGAAGCAGTAGGCTGCACTAAGTACTATTAGCTGTCTTTGCATAAATGACACGTTAGCAACAAATACCCATGAGGCCGCATGACATTTTACATAACTGAAAATTGAAAAGAAAACATGGCCAAATAGCAGTAGGTATTATGACATTATGAGTCATTATGGAGTATGCTATCTCAAATAATCCTACACACTTGACTTGACCGCAACAGGCTTGCTACAATTTGTTTATTTCCCCTAACAATTGAACATTTTTATGTGATTCCATTTTATGTCGCTGTTGTGCATCCTTTAAATGATTTGCTTAATATTTCATCATGTTTATGTTTGCCATTAAAACACAACAAAATGCTGCTTATTATAGTACCATTAAATTGTGGGGTGGGGTATAATTGCTGTGTAAGTAGGCAGTAAGTAGCCAACTGTGTAATTCTGAACCCATGTGTAAACCCTCCCAGGCATTTAGCACGTGAAAAAGCCTGAGGATTTCTGATAGGAAGATACGGTATAGCATGGATAAACAGAACGTGGGCTTTGAAAAAGGAGATTTGCTGGACTAATAAAACAAAAAAAGTTATTTGCTTTGGGAGTTTTTTTTTTTTAACCCTTAATTCCAGCAATCTGTAATAGAATTATAACTACACAAGACATCTAGTCATGGATTAATTGCTGTAATCTGATCCCGGTTTGCTGGGGCACATCCATCTTTAGAGATAAATCTCATGGTGGCATCTGGAAACTATATTGGCTGTTTCTTACCTGCCACACATGCCAGGAAAGACCAACTGTCAGTGCCAAGGAGTTTGCCCTGTGGAGCAGAGCATTTCCTGGCTGTACATGGTGCTGTGTCACCACACCTGTGGACTCGGGACTGACATTAAGTTATTCTAAGAACAGACCTTTCATTTTGTGCATCTTAAACATCTTTTATATGTTCTCCCATTTCACACTTCCATGCCTTCCATTATTGATAATGCTACAGTATTTATAATGCTACAGTATGTTACGTGTGTTTCTCTTGTTTCAACTCGTAGATTGTTAATAAGAAGAAAACAAGTACTCATCAAGATCCTCATCATGGACATGAGCATGGACAAGAAAAATGTGATTTTACTGATGCGGACAAGGTCTAAACTTGTTAAAGGCTGGGAATACTGTCAGAAAATTTCTTGTTATGCTATGACTCATGTTTTAACCTGTCTCACCTGTTACATATCTCTATATTTCTTGATCATTTATACATCTTGGGGAGATGAAAACCCCTCAATCGTTATCATTAAAACCCCTTGATGTTTGTATACGAGTTTCCACATAGTCTCTCAAATTGTGCATGCACATCTAAGTCTTTATTTCTTCACCCTTACACTTTTATTCCATAAATCTAGATATCTGTTTGACACAAAAGCTGTCCGTTCTGCCTACCGTTCCGATTTCTGTTTGATAAAAGCCCTAGTGGAAACAGTCAAGAGAGCAAAATAATTTTTTTTAGACTAGGGCTGAGGAACAGTAACTCTGAGATTTCATTACAACCTGCAGAGTTCTTGTGTGTAAATGTACTGTATGAGAAAAAAAGTGGCAGCGACATTTGCTAGAGAATATCAGCTTGCTGTTACACATCTTGGTTTTGTTCAGAACAAACGTTCATTCATTTGGTTTGGCCATGGTAGGGCTTGCATGTGGTTCTGGTTAAAAGTCGAGCTGTGTTGGTTTTCACAGTACAGGCGTGCTTCAGCTGAGTTTTACCTCTCTGTCTCTCTCTCTCTCTATCTCTCTTTCTCTCTCCTCCTTGACCTCATGAGTGTTGAAAGCGCCGCTATACTTCTACCACCAAAAAAGATTGCCACAATGACAAAAAATCCAGATTAATTGCTTACGTTGGGGTGATCCCGTCACAGGAAAAGGATGCGTGGATCATAAAACATAAATCTTGTGTGACATTCTTGATCAGTATTGCCAGTGAGCATTTAGAAGCTTTAATTCCCCATTTCTTTGGTTCATTGGTACATTGTTAAGAGAGTACAATGAAAACTTGCACTAATGCCATGAAATAGTAATGTCATTAACAAACACAAAGATGAAAGATGGTTAAGTTTAGGGTATGGCTGGTGTCCTTTTACTATGCTCTGTACTATAACGTTTACATCACTGATGAATGTACTGCACATTTATTTATGATTACATGTCAAACATCAGTCATGTATGTTATAGCTCTAATTTACCTAGGCATCTCTTTTTAAAAATGCATTTGCATGCATAAAGCCTATTAGGAATACACTTTCCAGTTGTTGTGCATGAAATAGATTAAATAGGTGACTCCTACGGTGACACAGTAGCTGGTGGGAGTTAAAAGAAGTTACACAAACAGTTTCTTACATGTTTGAAGAAAAAAAAGAAAAACAAAAAATACATTGCTGTTTCACAAATGAAAAATTTTTTTGCACCTCTACTCTGTGCACTTTGCTTCTTCTGTAACTCAATTAATGGATCTTGTATGGTAGCACTACATGTATTGTTCTCTGCTTGATATATCGCTTTGCTTGTATTTTTGTCATTTGTAAGTCGCTTTGGATAAAAGCATCTGCTACATGAATACAGTAAATGTAATGTAATGTAAGGTGATGTTTCATAAATAATGAAAGAGGTACTGCATGTTACAGATATAGCAATTTCTATTTTCTCTTTAGTTTTTGTTTATCTATCTTTTTAGTGATTAAGGTGATCAGTGCTCAGAACACTTATCCATCCATCCATCCATCTTCTATACTGCTTATCCTGGGTCACAGGGAAACTGGAGCCTATAGCAGGGAGCATGGGGCACAAGGCGGGGTACACCCTGGACTGGGTGCCAATCTATCGCAGAGCACAATCACATACACATTCACACACCCATTCATACAATACGGACACTATTGGACATGCCAATCAGCCTACCATGCATGTCTTTGGACTGGGGGAGGAAACCCGAGTACCCGGAGAAAACCATGGCGAGAATCAAACTCCCAACCCTGGTGGTGTGACTATTCTTTTCTTCTTTATTTCACACATATAAGATGTATTAGTAACAAATTGATAGTCACATGCTTTTCCATATGACGTTTCACGTAATGGAAAATTTCAAAGTAAAAACGGTAAAATGTACACGAAATGTTACACACTCTATGAAATTGAGTTCAAAGGTCTCGTGATTTGTGGGAAGCTCTATTAAAGTCTATTATTGCCAGATCAGCAGTATGGCACTTTATTGTGTGCGTACTCACAGGCCTGCATGTGCGAGCAAGCTGAAAATCACCCTGTGGCTTTGTGCTGAATCATCAGGTGGTTTGACTCCAGGCTTTGGCAATCACATAAAAAGATTGCTATCCTTCAATCTACATGCAAATATGGCAGCCACACCACATGTGACTTCATGATGTTGTAAAGGAGACAGCTACGCACTTGAAGGTAACAGGCTGGTGAAAGTGAAAGATACTTAGTAAAATGGAGTATGTATGAATGTATGGAAAATGTATGTCGAATTCAGTGCGTTGCTCCAAACCAAATAAAGCTATTATTCATAAAGCTACTTTCTCTAACAATGTAGTTGCTCAGCAACTTGCTGGACAATTAAAAAAAAAACAACAAAAAAAAAAACAATTTAATACTTAATAGAGTGTACACTCTAAGAGCATGCCAAGCCTGTACGGGAGGCACAGGATTGGACTTAGATGGTGGAGTGTGTATCCACCTGTGACTTGTGTCAGATAGCAGTAGAAGTAGGTTTACACTTTCCCTCATGTTGAACTCTAAATATAACCATAGAGGCAGGGGTAAAGGGTAAACATATCCCTCTTGAGTTGCACGAGGGCAACTTGTCATGCAAGATTTTTCAGCATGCTCTGGCTTACGGAGTCTCTTGCAACATCAATGTCATAGAATCATAGAGAGGAAACAAAGAATCGGGTTTCTGATTACACATTTAAAAAATAAGACACTGTAGGAACAGTCATCCATGCTATACCCAATGTGTACCAGGATCAGTGAGTTTCTACAAGCAATCTTGTATCTACAGTGTCAAAGATTATAATAATGATAAACCAAAATGTTGAAATTGAATGAAATTTTATTTGGGTAGTCTCTCTCTCTCTCTCTCTCTCCTTCTCTGAGCTTGTTGTATCTGGTTCTGTGTCAGTACATGGAGATTGCCCAGCTCAGCTTATTAAACAGTGAAATGGCACTCTCGAGGGCCAGGGTGTGAATGCTTCCCTTGCCTTAGCAAGTCCATCAATCTAGAGTGTCACATGGTGTTTGTAACAGTGAAAAGCCTCTTGTGTTTTGTATGTATGGGCCAAATTCTAACAAATGTCTTTTCATCATAAGCTGTAGTAATACCACTATTGCTTGACATGGTAAATAGGAAACAATTGCAGGTAACATTTCTATCTTGTTGTGTCATGGAGGCAGACACAGTTACAAGAGTTATAATCAGTTGTGTTAAGGCAAGTTTCTTTCTCTTTTTTTGTTGTTGCTCCTATCAAGTTTCATTAGTTAAGCTTAACAGCACCACATTCATGCCAATGAGATGTATATAGTGAGTACTACTAAAGTCAAAATACAAATATGTTGTTGCAAAAAATATTTAGGAATAGTAATAAGTAATAATAAAAGTGTTTGACTCGGCACCACCGTGTTATCTGGAGTCAGTCCAGTTTGGCAGGCGCCTCTTTGCTGTGTGAGGTGTCAATAATGACTTTCCCATCTGAACCTCTCACTACATCCAATCTGACCTGAGGGTTATTAAACAAATATATCTGTACAAAAACCTCTCTATAATATCCATCTATTCTAGGCACACATTATAACAAGATACACTATATTTAATACAGACTAATAATTTTGTGTATTTGTTAGTCAAAGCAGAGGCTAAAGGCTGTTTTTATTTATTTTTAATTAATTTATTTAGCTCATTGTTGGCATACTTGCCATTAATAGACATTAATTTCAATAATTTGCCCTGCGAAGACACATTTACCATCACTGAGAGTTTTTAAAAACAGTTCTCAAGTTAACAGTAACACAGTGCTACAGAACCTCTACGCTTCAGTTTGGACATTTATACAAGATTTAAAGTACTATGAATACAAGGGATATACATATTTCCCGCATTAAAATGCAAATCAATTTATAACATTTTTACATGCGTCTTTCTGGATTTTTTTGTTGTTATTCTGTCTCTCACTGTTCCAATAAACCTACCATTAAAATTATAGACTGATCATTTCTTTGTTAGTGTGCAAACGTACAAAATCAGCAGGGGATCAAATACTTTTTTCCCCCACTATATATGTCTTTTTTTTTTTTCAGATAGCCCTTAAGAACAAATTTGACAAAAGAAGAACGTATTGAAATTATTCTCATGGCTGGATCGGAAGTTTGCGATGGACTTTAACAGGATACACGGTAAGCACATAACACACGACACTGTCGCCAAATTTATTAACAAAATTCAAAAAGACTGGAAGTGTTGCAGACTGATCGAGAAAAAGTGGACGTCTACGAACATCAACTGACTAATTCCAACATTAGTGTTTTGTATTATTTGTAGTTGGAACATTGTAATTTAAGAGGACCTTCAAAATAGGTTTTGATTATGAGTAGCCAGTACATTTTGACAGATCAGCATTGAAGAAAATAATTGGCACTTCCTTTATAAAGTGGTTGATCTATTTCTAAACTTCAGGATTTTGAGAGCCCAGTTGAGACCTCTTACTGGCCTGTAATAAAGGTGAACTGGCCCAAAATTTAGGTCATTCTTTGGTCTACTACACATCGTTTCAGTTTTGGGAAGTAACACATTACTGGATATTGTAACCTCATTACTAAAAACAGGTAGTTATAATTAGAATAGAATACACCTGATATGGTGCAACATAAATGGTAAATGGCACACTTATACAGGGCTTTTATCCAAAGCGCTTTACACTGTGTGTCTCATTCACCCATACACACACACAGGGAAGGGCAGGAGGAGGAGTACAGGAGCCTGGTGGAGGTCTTTGTGCAATGGTGCAAAGTCAACCAGCTACAACTCAACACTACTAAGACCAAGGAAATGGTGGTAGATTTCCGGAAGTCTAAGCCCGCTCTGCTGCCAATCACCATTGAGGGGGTAAAGGTGGAGGTGGTAAACACATACAAGTATCTGGGAGTACACTTGGACAACAAACTGTACTGGTCAGCCAATTGTGAACTACAGTACTCTACAGGAAAGGGCAGAGCAGGCTGTACTTCCTGAGGAGGCTGCGGTCCTTCAATGTCTGCAGCAAGCTCCTCCGGATGTTCTACCAGTCTGTTGTTGCCAGTGTCCTCTTCTATGCTGTAGTATGCTGGGGAGGAAGCACTAAGAAGAAGGATGCTGGACGACTGGACAGACTGGTAAGGAAAGCTGGCTCTGTTGTGGGAGCTGAACTGGAAGGTATCACTTCAGTGTCAGACAAAAGGACCTTGAACAAACTGATCAACATTTTGGACAATGACTGTCATCCACTGCACAACACTATCGTTAAGCGAAAGAGCTTGACCAGTTGGAGGCTTTGCTCACTGCCATGCACAACTGACAGGCTGAGGAAGTCTTTTGTCTCTAGGGCTATAAAACTCTTCAATGCCACACTTAAAGGAAGAGGTGAGATAGAGTTCTCTGCATAGTCTATCTGCCTCTCCACCTTTTCCTACATTATCATCATCATACACCATTGACCATCTCCTACACGTTTGCACCATTGACCTCCT
>JAFFST010029737.1:159908-170540 GCA_022414735.1 Noturus placidus
AACACCTTCATTTACAAATTGCATTTTGTGTTTACTTGTGTTGTCCTTGACTATTGTTTAAATTGGTTTGATGTTCCGAAACACTTAAGTGTGACAAACATGCAAAGGAACAGGAAATGAGGAAGGGGGCAAACACTTTTTCACACCACTGTATCTGTCTGTCTGTCTGTCTATCTGTCTGTCTATCTGTCTGTCTGTCTGTCACACACCAATGGTAGCAGAGCTGCCATGCAAGGTTCTAGCTTGCCATCGGGGGTAACTTAGGGTTCAGTGTCTTGCACAAGGACACTTTGGCATGTGGCGTCATCCGGGCCGGGATTCGAACAGCCAACCCTACGATTAGTGGACAACCCGCTCTACCGACTGAGCCACAGCCGCCCTTACATACTTTAATTTTGTAATTTAGTTAATGTGCCAATAAACTGCATAATATCTGACACTTCAGTCATTAATTACATCTATTACGCTACTAGCAGATCTAGATCTAGTAGCGTGTATAATTGTTAATGGTAAATGGCAGTGTATAATACCTTGATACCTTGATAGCTTCTTTAGCAAGGCAGTGGTCGTCCTTGAGGTGTGTTTGTGGTCGTTATCATGTTGGAATGCTGAATACTGATCATGCTCTGCTTCAGTATGTCACAGTACATGTACAATCACTGCCTTGCTAAAAAAGCAGAGGGTGAAGGTGATGGACTGCCCAAGCATGGCTCCAGACCTAAACCCTATTGACCATCTGTGCAGCATCCTCAAACTGAAGGTGGAGGAGCACAAGGTCTTTAACATCCACCAGCTCCGTGATGTCATCATGGAAGAGTGGAAGAGGACTCCAGTGGCAACCTGTGAAGCGTTGGTGAACTCCATGCCAGGAGGGTTAAGGCAGCACTGGAAAATAATAGTGGTCACATAAAATATTGACACTTTGGGCCCAATTTGGACATTTTCACTTAGGGGTGTACTCACTTTTGTGATGTCTGCCACCCTATGTCTTTAGTGTAGATGGAGACTTGCTGCTGATGGAAATTAAGGATCCTAGGTCTTGGGCAATGCATCAGGTCCGAACACCATTTGCAGCGCAGCCTCGACTCAACGGCTTACAACGGAAATTTAGCCCAAGGGGCCAGACATCAGACACAGGTGACCTGTTCAGTAGTCATTTGAGACAGCAGATCTGTTCAGAGAAGTATGCACCAGGTTGTTCTACAACTAGTGAAATGAGCATTGGGAACCATGGCTACACACAGAACTGGGGCCTAGTTGCTGAATCCTGTACAGTGTGGGAACAATCAGCAGTAAAGTACATAACATGTGGTGAAGCCAGTTGTGGGCCAGGGAATCCTGTCCTAGCAGAATGTCTGGTTCTTCCAGAGCAAACCACATATGTTGATATGGCACAGGTGAAAAGGTCCACTGCACCTCAGCAAACCTCTCTCAGATCTAGGCTACCATCTCGAGTCCACCATACTATTGTGGCACCATACCATAGTCGCGCTCAGTGAGGCCATTCTTGATTGTAACGTGCCCCATCGCCAATCCCTAACTTTCACAGGCATGCTCCACAACATTATTTAGTGGTCGGTGAATATTATCTAGGGAATCCTTCATGGAGTAGACAAGGGAGTGGGCCTCTTGTAGGCATTAGGACATGGAGTTAGGGTGTGGTGTCCTAAAAGTGCCATGTGAACAGTCCATTTGGTTATGTTGGCTTTGTGATTTCAAAACCTCTTTAATGGCAGGTCCAAAGAAGGACACCACGATGGAATGCAGATTCGACAGGGCTGACACTGTCCCTGACCACATCGCCCCCCACCCCCACCCCCACCAGGCCCATGGTGCATATGTCTGTATATTTAGGGTTAAAATATATTGGAGCCCAGGGTTCATACACATTTGTTTGTATAATGTTCTTCACAGATTACATCAGAATGTTTATCTCTAGCTCAAATAATCCAATTGCTCTTATTAAATTCCAGATTTTATATCACTTGTCCAAACTAACTTTGGAGATCAGTCAGTATCCTTAATTACCTTCACACAAAAAGATTCAGTTTCAGTAGTTGGATATAATTTTATAGTTCCAAATTTTATGTATTTTTCCAGCATTAAAAGTTTAAAGAAATATGCCTGTCTATTTAATAAACACTCAGGACTGTATTTTATTATTGCAATGGGAAATAATGAGGAGACTTTGTTTGTCAGCTGAAAATAGTTGGCGCAGACCCAGTCAGCCAAATGAGTTCCTGGGCCGAGTAACTGTTATATAATGAATATAACGAATACCAGTCAGCTGAGTCAAAAATATCAGTACTATCATATAAATGTGTGAAAGGTAACTGGAAAATTCTCACAGTGTGGCAAGTTAAAACAAAACTCTCCTATCCAAATGTCAAGTACGATTCTTGGAATCGCATCATGTTTACAACTAGCACACAACACAAATGTGCCTGAAAGGGACAGTAAAGTCTATCTTGTGAATTGAACATCACAGGATTAATAAAAACTTGTTTACTTGATTAGAATTGGTTTAAAAGCAATGCACCTTGTTAGATACCTGCTTAAGGTCAGTTGTTGCTTTCCGACAACAACTGTTTTCCCCTAAAATCATTTCCACTGTCATGGTGCTAGTTAATACTACAAGCATTAAAACTCCTGGCAAACCTGGATATTCCCATGTCACGTAATAGCTCATCATGCAAGTTTGCTTATTTATTGTAAAAGACTATAAATTGTCTAATCATACTGTCCTCTTGTCAGTTATGGCTGTGGGCAATAGCACATACAGTAATTACGCATGACAAGTGTAAATGACCTGGGCATTCTGTCAAGTCTCTCTCCATTTTGCATGGAGCTGTGAATTTCCTGTGCCTGGAATACCTTCATCTATTCCCTCCATGCACACTGGCCTTAGTTAAAAAAGCCATCTGTACATCCTTTGATGCAAACTGTAGAGACATAAAAGTAAGGATGATGTACTTAGAGATGTGGATAGATGAAAGCATTACAATTTAGCCAACTTAGCATGGAGCTCCCAGAAGGCATTACAGTTAAAACCCACACATTGATACACCCAAGCTGTAAGCAACTAACCTGGGGACTCAACCCACCACAACAAAAACAATGTTTGATGAGAAAAAAAAATAGGGAGGTATTGTGTGAACACAAAATGCCCTTTCTATCTGTTGCCTTAGTAATGTTAGATTAGTAAAGTTAAAAATAATAAGCTTGCTCCATATCACATGCTTAATTCCACCTAAAATGTCCTGCATTATTCCTCTTCTGAAAGTCACACAGATAAATCCTGGTCTAACAATTGCACGTTAATAATTAATTTCCTCATTTGTAAGTCGCTTTGGATAAAAGCATCTGATAGATGAATAAATGTAAAATGTAAATGTAATAAATATTCAAGGATGTAACGATACACACAATTGAAATTCAATATGATACTATAGTCATTTTAACAAATGGCCTGAGACTCAGCTACCAACTGACTGACCAACAGTCAGTCCATATAATATTTAGCTGAGTTTTTGCGATCGCAAAATTCTAGAGGGACTGAATAAAGTATGACTCTACCTCACTCAACAAGTGCAATATTATTATGTGCAATAACTGCATATATATTTATTCACTTAATACTTATACAATGTCAATAAATTATACCACTGTTGAATGTAGGATTTCCTTTTTTAGCTGTACGTATCACCATCTCCCCATTGCTACTACACTTTACATATATTTCCAATTTATCTGACTTGTTTGTTTTATTTACAAACCCAATTCCGAAAAAGTTGGGACAGTATGGAAAATGTTAATAATATAAAGAGGAGTTATTTGTAAATGTACTTTGACTTGCATTTAAATAATAAATGTGAGTGTGTATGTGTTTGTGCCCTGCGATGGACTGGCACTCTGTCCAGGGTGTACCCCGCCTTGTGCCCGATGCCTCCTGGGATAGGCTCCAGGTTCCCCGTGACCCTGAAAAGGAGTAAGCGGTTGAAGATGGATGGATGGATGGATGTATAAAGACAAGGTATTTTATATTTTACCTAATCAACTGTATAGTTTTTTTTTTTAAGGTAAACGTTTAAATTGATGCATGCAACACGTTCCAAAACAGTTGGTACAGGTGCAAATTAGGACTAATAGCAATGTGACAAGTTGAAATAAGAAGGTGATGTGAAACAGGTGAGGCAATCGTCTAGTCATAGTATATCAGGAGTCTCCAAAAAGGGTCTAGTCCTTCAAGAGCAAGGATGGGTCGAGGCTCACCAATCTGCCAACAGATGCATCAGCGAATAATTCAGCACTTTGAGAACAACATTCCCCAAAGGCAAATCGGTAAAATTTCGGGCATTTCACCTTCTACAGTGCACAATATAATGAAAAGATTCAAGGAATCCAGTCCAATCTCGGTGCATAAAGAGCAAGGCCAAAAACCACTTCTGAATGCGAGTGATCTCCGATCCCTCAGACGTCACTGACTTAAAAACCGTCATGAGTCTGTAATGGATATCCTGACATGGGCTCGGTATACTTTGGTAAACCTTTGTCAGTCAACACCATTCGCCACTGCATCCACAGATGCAATTTAAGGCTATACTATGCAAAGCAGAAGCCATACATCAACATACATCTCATCTGAGATGGACAGCAGCACAGTGGAAATGTGTTTTGTGGTCCGAAGAGTCAACATTTCAAATAGTTTTTGGACAAAACAAAGAAAAGGACCATCCAAGATGTTAGAGCGTTAGGTCCAAAAATCAGCATCTGTTATAGGTAACTTGCACATCTGTGAGGGCACCATTAATGCAGAAATATATATACACATTTTGGAGCAACATATGCTGCCATCCAGAGAAGGACAACGCCAAACCCATATTCTGCCCGGATTACATGCACATGGTTGCGTAAGCAGAGAGTGCGGGTGCTAGCATGGCCTGCCTGCAGTCCTGACCTGTCTCTGATTGAAAATGTGTGGCACATTACGAAGCGCAAAATAAGGCAACGTACAGTTGAGCAGCTGAAGAAATGCAAAATAGATGAATGGTGGAAATAATTCCACTTGCTAAACTTAACCAACTGGTGTCTTCACACGCTTAATAAGTGTTTTTAAAAGAAAATCTGATGTTACACGGTGGTAAACAATCAACTGTCCCAACTTTTTTGGAGTATGTTGCAGTCATGAGATTTTAAACGGGTTTATATTTTCAAAAATGAACAAATTTCACAAAGTAAAACATCAAATAACATGTTAATAATGTGTTTTTCAATATAGAACAGGGTCAATTTAATTTTCAAATGACTGTTTTTGTTTGTTTTTTTCCCATACTGTCCCAAGTTTTTCAGAATTGGGGTTGTATAAATATTTATATATTTTGTTTGATTCTGGGTAATCCTATATATCGTCTGCGTTTATTGTCCGTATTTACTGTTGTCTTTCAGTCCTTGTCACTGTGCATTATATGTTGCATGGTAGTCTACTGAAAGAACTGTTCCGTTTTTATCCATTGCTATGCGATGTACTAAACATGACAATAAAGCTGTCATTGATACGGTGGTGTGTCAATACTATACCTTTTTGATAATAGCACAAATAAGCATTGTCTGAATATGCACCTTAGGTCTGCCTTTTCAGTAGGTTAAAACATTTGATATTATAAAAGTATACCAGTTGAAACTTAATAATGGTAGTGTTTGTGTGATCCATTCAGACACAAAACAGCAAAACAGCAACCAAAAGCTGTGCATTAGAATGTAAAGAAATGAAACATGTCTAATTAAACATTAGCTCTCTGATAGGGTCATGATAGGTAATGCACACTTGTGACAGGTCTCAGCAATTTTTTCACTTCAACTACATCTAAAAAACTGCACAAAAACACCTGAAACCAGCCCAAAAAATCAGGACTAGGAAAAGAGAGTCACATTTGTTACAACCCTGGTATTTACAAAACCCAACAATGTTACAGTTGGTTATGTTAACGTTAAAGAGTCATTTTTAACGTTTCTTACATTCTTTATATGAAATCCAAGGAAATTGTTCTGTCACGACCCCTGACAATTTCTCTTGGATTTCAGAGGCATTTCAAAACCAATTTTAGGAGTTCCAACTACTAGGACAACTACTACATTTCTTTTCTTAGCAGCAAGTGAAATTATGCTGTTGATAACATTTTCAGGCTAAGCAAAAGACCCTAAACTTAGGTATAGTCTAGATGATAGCTTGAATGATATTCAATCTGTGCCCTTAGGGCTCAATCATTGTTGCCTTGAATGCCATACATCATAACCCAAGCATACCAAACATAGATAGCCTGTAATGGTTACCAGTGATTCTTTCAGTAAGCCTGAAGCACTATCTTATCAATAAAGTCATCTCCAGGTCATCTATACTGGATCTGGAGCTTAACAGAATATGGTCTTCTATAAATTTGCCATTTTAATTTAACTTAAAAAATTACCACAATGCCTCACCTTTTCACTTTAGAGCTAGCTTCAACCAGAAACCAACACATTAAAGTAGGCTGGAGATTAGTGCAAGAGCAATAAGGATTTTTAGGGGCATTATGATGGTGAAACTGAAACACAAGTGCCCCCAAAACCCCTCATTCTCCCTGCGGCATTACATTTAAACCAATGCTGTTACCAATGTTGTTACAGCTATACTGTATAGTGACCTTATATGGCTTATTTGGCTCATGTTTTTATTGTCATTGCGCCCGAGAATGGTGATTTTGACGATTTAGGAGCAAGTTTGTCTGTATTACAAGAAAAAATGTAATGCTGAGGCTTGTGAAACACACGTGCTTCAATTGTGTTTTTATGAAGTATATTAAGAATCAGGAGAACAGGAGAATATGATAGACTGGGAAATACAAAACATTATTAGGCCTTATATTTAGTATGCAGATATTTTTACTTACTCAACTGTATTCATATTATTTTGGAGACTGATGCAGATATTTATTTTTTAATCATGGGTTATGCTTCTACCACAAGAAATTATTTATAAACTGTTGCTTTATGGTGTTTTATTGGTCCTACTGTGATAAAAACCTAATTTAATAAACACTGAATTTTACAAAACAGTGGTTATAAATTTGGAAAATATTAATATAAGATTTTATTAAAATTTGTTATTGTTGTTCTTGCATTAACAAATTACATCTCAATGTGTACTCAATTGTACTCAGTCTATTATGTTCAAAGAATATTCAAATATATTTGAGAAAGTTTTATTAATGAAATGTGATTTAATAATTCCACTAATAAAAAGCTATGAATAAAAAATGTAATGCAATGAAAAGCCTACACGAATAAAAACGTGTCCCAAATTCCCAAATGTGTCATTAAAATTGGTTCAGTCAGTCTTGACAAAACAATAAGCCATGCTTTTTCTGAATATTATATAAATGTTTTTCCCTCTCCATAGTCAACACTTAGAGAATGTCAGAAATACATCATGTATTGGCATATTTGTTTTGCTAACGGCAAGAAAGCTTTGACAAGTTGGGAAAAAAGTGTCCCAAATGCATATATCTGCATTCATTTTAAATCTAATGACATGCAAGTCAAATGGAATATCACAGCAAGTTGATGTAGCTTAATGTCACAACCATCACTTCAATATCGGCCTGCTGAACAAACGACATATTCGCTATGAAACAAGGCAGAACTATGAATCCATGGTGAAGATGATTACCAATTATGAACTAGTTGAAGAAGTTCTAAAGAGTAAAATTCACTGACTTCTCTTTTAAAGCAATGGAAACACCATTTCTTCTGCATATTTTATCCAGTGCAATTCAATTCAATTTAATTTGTATAGCGCTGTTAACGATGGACATTGTCTGAAGGCAGCTTTAAAGAAACATATAAACACAGGATACAGATTTTAAGGTGTGAATTAATCCCTAGCAAACCACTGGCGATGGTGGCGAGGAAAAACTCCCCCAGATGCAACACTTGATGGATCAACATAATCTCATATTTAAGAATATATATATAAAAAAACGTTACATGATAATATGATGACGGCCAGGTTGGATACTGTATGGGTGAGCACCAGAAGCGGGACTTTGCGGGCCAGTTGGATTGAAACCGAAGCACATCTTGCCCCCAAAACCCCGCCACTGGCATCACATGAAAAATGACTGCAATAACCAACAACCAAAGTAATGTAAAGTACTCATTACTAATAATCAGCCTACTTCACTTATAGCCTGAGAGCTTACTCCATTATACAACATTAAGCCTTCAAGTCCTATCTTACTGTCAGACAGGACACTTATTCGCTGTAGGGAAACCTGTAACCAGAGCTGTAACAAGTTAGATATTCAGGTATACACTTATCTAGTCAGTTGAATGTTGTGTATGTACAGAGAAAATAATGCAATAGAGTTTAGGTGGAGAGTCCGTCAGTGTGTGTGTGTGTGTGTGTGTGGGTGTATGTCTCTGTGTCTCTCAGACACAATCTGTCTGTCTCTGTCTGGAAAGCGACAGAACCGAAATGTCACTTTAGATGACAATGCATATTTACATACAAAAATTCAAGCAGTACAGAATTACATGCATTTTGTGATTTATTTTTCTTACAGCGACGCGAGTTCTGTTCACATCTGGCTAAATGCGTAACGCCAACACCAACAAGACGCCCTGAGAGCATGCATTTTTGCGTTTTGGACAGCAATAGATCACCGTTCCTCAGAACTTACCGTATTGATCAGGAGAGAATCGCGCGCGCATGTACAGTGTGTGCGTGTGCATGTGTGCGTGTGCATGTGTGTATGTGTGCGTGTGCATGTGTTTGTGTGTCTGTGTGTGCGCGCGCGCGCGCGCGCGCGTGTGTGTGTGTGTGTGTGGACTGGCGTTAATCAAGACGTGCTTTTCTTCATCCAGAGAGCTGCACCGTCGCGCGCTCGGAGCAGAAGAGATGAATCCCTGTGAGTCACTTCTCCCCCCGGCAGCTCCCTTCGTGCTCGCGCCACGAGGTGAAAATTAGGCCGTGCAAATAAATAAATAAATAAAAACGATGGGGGAACACACACACACACACACATACACACACACACACACACACACACACACACACACCAATTGTATACTATTTTTTTGTTCCAGACTCGAATGATTGCTATTAAGGTAGACGCGAGATGAAGAGCAGGACGTGCGCTCGCGCCTCCTCTCTTGCTTTAAAAGGGGAGTCGCAGTTTAAAGAAGTAAACGAGGCCCTGACCATTTATACTTTTTCCTAGAAATCATCTCCAAATATAGAAACTCTCCAGGCGTGTAATAGAAGCATTTCATCCTTCGTGAATGTATCAGTGAATATTTGTGCATTAGCCCCCCCCCTCCGTTTTTTTAAAGTCAACTATTAACCTACCTTTATAGCTATGTTATACTAGGCATATGTTGCTGAATAGGGCTTGTAATATTGCAGATATAGGAGTTGCTGCTGTCCCCTGCCGGCGTGGCCTTGGTATTACATGTCGGTTGGTGTATTTCAAAGAAAATATCAAGAATCATTACTTAATTAATAAAGCTACATTACTTCATTGTTAATGCTACATTACTTCATTGATAAAGCTACATTACTTCATTGTTAATGCTACATTACTTCATTGATAAAGCTACATTAATTAATTGATAACGCTACATTACTTCATTGATAAAGCTACATTAATTAATTGATAACGCTAGATTACTTAATTGATAAAGCTACATTAATTAATTTATAACGCTACATTACTTCATTGATAAAGCTACATTAATTAATTGATAACGCTACATTACTTCATTGATAAAGCTACATTAATTAATTGATAACGCTACGTTACTTCATTGATAAAGCTACATTAATTCATTGATAACGCTACTTTACTTCATTGATAAAGCTACATTAATTAATTGATAACGCTACGTTACTTCATTGATAAAGCTACATTAATTAATTGATAACGCTACGTTACTTCATTGATAAAGCTACATTAATTAATTGATAACGCTACATTACTTCATTGATAAAGCTACATTAATTAATTTATAACGCTACGTTACTTCATTGATAAAGCTACATTAATGAATTGATAACCCTACATTACTTTATTGATAAAGCTACATTAATTCATTGATAACGCTACATTACTTCATTGATGAAGTTACATTAATTCATTGATAACGCTACATTACTTCATTGATAAAGCTACATTACTTCATTGATAACGCTACATTACTTCATTGTTAAAGCTACATTACTTCATTGATAAAGCTACATTACTTCATTGATAAAGCTACATTAATTAATTTATAACGCTACGTACTTCATTGATAAAGCTACATTAATTCATTGATAAAGCTACATTACTTCATTGATAAAGCTACATTACTTCATTGATAAAGCTACATTAATTAATTGATAACGCTACATTACTTCATTGATAAAGCTACATTAATTAATTGATAACGCTACATTACTTCATTGATAAAGCTACATTAATTCATTGATAACAATACGTTACTTCATTGATAAAGCTACATTAATTCATTGATAACGCTACATTACTTCATTGATAAAGCTACATTAATTAATTGATAATGCTACATTACTTCATTGATAAAGCTACATTAATT
>JAFFST010029772.1:17993-38899 GCA_022414735.1 Noturus placidus
CACTGAAAGTAAAGGTGCTGAATAATTTTGCACGCCCAATTTTTCAGTTTTTTATTTGTTGAAAAAGTTTGAAATATCCAATAAATTTCGTTCCACTTCATGATTGTGTCCCACCTGTTGTTGATTCTTCACAATAAATTACAGTTTTATATCTTTATGTTTGAGGCCTGAAATGTGGCAAAAGGTCGAACAGTTCAAGGGGGCCGAATACTTTCGCAAAGCACTGTAATTGGAATATTCTGCACCTGTATAGGTATGTTTTCAGTGTGCTTTTCTGCCATGTACAGGCTGTGATGCGCCGCTGGTTGCCTGCAGGTGATGCTTTGCTCCAGATGATTACCATCCATCTACCTTCACCAGTCACTGCCCAGAGATATCGCTGTGAGCTGCTATATGAGGGCCCAGGGGATGATGAATCAGCCATGGGTAAGTAGGAAAAATCACTATGTTGACAAATGCAATGTTATAAACTCATAATGATAACTGGTAACCGTTTAATTCTCCCTTGAACTTCTTAGGTATCAAGAACTGTGATCCTAAAGGTCCACTGATGATGTATGTCTCCAAAATGGTACCGACTACCGACAAGGGCAGATTCTATGCTTTTGGTCGTGTTTTCTCTGGTGTTGTTGCCACTGGCCAGAAGGTACGCATTATGGGCCCAAACTATACCCCAGGAAAGAAGGAGGACTTGTACTTGAAACCCATTCAAAGGTTTGTTTCCAGTTTGTAAATCAACGTTTGGCCTATTGGTGAGAAATTTTGAGTTTGAATCCCCATGTTCCATGGCTGGGTGTATATGGTCTAAAAATGGCCATGCTCTCCCTAAGTGACACTGCAGGCATCTGTGAGCTCAGGTATATGGAAGACGGCAGATAGCGCTTTCCTCTGAAGGTGTTACACTGCCCTGTGATGTAGCATGAGCAGCAGTTTGAAAACAGAAACATGGTGGCTGGCTTTATGTGTTTCAGAGGTAGCACATGTTAGCCTCCCCAGCTGATAGCTGCCTTGTGATGTGGAGAGCTGGTTGGTGGGTGAGAATTGGCAGATGACAAGGAGAAGACAGAGTGAACCCCGCCCCCCCCAAAAAAAAAAAAAAAAAAAAAAAAAAAAAACAGTGATCTTTTTTGTCTGCAGAACCATCCTGATGATGGGCCGATATGTTGAACCAATTGAAGATGTTCCATGTGGGAACATTGTCGGACTGGTTGGAGTTGATCAGTTTTTGGTGAAGACTGGTACCATTACTACCTATGAGCAAGCTCACAACATGCGAGTGATGAAGTTCAGCGTTAGTCCTGTTGTGAGAGTGGCCGTGGAGGCCAAAAACCCAGCTGACCTTCCAAAGTTGGTAGAAGGTCTTAAACGTCTGGCCAAGTCTGACCCTATGGTTCAGGTGAGTTTTGAGAAGACCGAGAGTCTGAGATCATAATTAGCCCTGGTCCTTAGATAGAGTGGATTGCAGTCTTTTCCCGTTGATCACAGTGACAATAGGTCTCTTTTAAACACATTTAACTGTCCTATGATGTTGCATTAGCGGAGGTTCAAAAAACTGAAGAAATATGTTAGTCTACACCCTCTTGGAGAGGTAGATGTTATACAGTAGATAAGAACTAGCCTTTAAAATTACAGTGGTGTGAAAAAGTGTTTGCCCCCTTCCTCATTTCCTGTTCCTTTGCATGTTTATCACACTTAAGTGTTTCGGATCATCAAACCAATTTAAACAATAGTCAAGGACAACACAAGTAAACACAAAATGCAATTTGTAAATGAAGGTGTTTATTATTAAAGGTGAAAAAAATCCAAACCATCATGGCCCTGTGTGAAAAAGTGATTGCCCCCCTTACTATAACTGTGGTTGTCCACACCTGAGTTCAATTTCTCTAGCCACACCCAGGCCTGATTATTTCACATTATTTCATACTTTTTCACACCACTGTAGCTGACCAAAACAAATTATCTGCCCTAGTATGTCCAGTCTCGAAACAGAATCTGTGGCAGTTCTATAACTTATAGTTGCTCTTAACAATAGTTAATTATTGTTTCTTGTCCTCCAGTGTATCATTGAAGAGTCTGGTGAACACATTGTGGCTGGCGCAGGAGAGTTACATCTGGAAATTTGCTTAAAAGACCTTGAGGAAGATCATGCCTGTATCCCATTGAAGGTAATGTAACAAGAATACAAATAACATACAAATAAACAGACATACAGTCGGTTCCTCATCTGAGGTCATATTGCTCATTACCACCATTAGATCACCACCATTAAATCTATCTGTAGCACCAACGTACTTTCATATCAGATAATGATAATTGACTGTTCGGTTGCTTTCCTTCCAGAAATCAGATCCAGTGGTTTCATATCGTGAAACAGTGAGCGACGATTCTGACCAAGTATGCTTGTCCAAATCTCCTAACAAGCACAACCGTCTGTACATGAAGGCTCGTCCTTTCCCAGATGGCTTGGCTGAGGACGTTGATAAGGGAGACGTGACAGCTAGACAAGAACTTAAACAGAGAGCTCGCTACCTGGCTGAAAAGTATGAATGGGAAGTCACAGAGGCTCGTAAGATATGGTGCTTTGGACCAGATGGTAGCGGACCCAACATTCTTGTGGACATAACGAAGGGAGTACAATATCTGAACGAGATCAAGGATAGCGTGGTGGCTGGTTTCCAGTGGGCAACCAAGGAGGTGAGTAAAGCCCAGAAGCAACATCTGCAGATGATATGGAGATGGATTCACAGCATACAAATGGTTGCAGTGCCATTTATATAGTATACAATCAGATAATACTTTATATTTCAGGCTACTTAGTAACAGTATTAGTGCAGTTTGTACAATATTAGGACAATTTGCATTTCCGTGTATTTTTTTAGGGGGCACTTTGCGAGGAGAACATGAGGGGAGTGCGATTTGACATCCATGATGTCACCCTGCATGCTGATGCGATACACAGAGGAGGTGGTCAGATCATCCCTACAGCACGCAGAGTCCTGTATGCCTCTGTGCTGACCGCACAACCGCGACTAATGGAGCCCATTTACCTCGTGGAGATTCAGGTGGATTCAATGTTTTTGTGATAATATTTAAATAATGGTAATAATGGCTGTTACCAAGAACTCTTATTTAACTTTTATTAATAATTTTAACACTTAATAATTATTATGAAATCACATCCTTGAAAGAGCATCACTTGCTCTTAACAATAGTTAATTATTTTGGTATTAAAGGGAATATTGGTATAAAGGTATATTGCTATAAAAATCTGTAAGAATGAGTAGTCATATCATAAAAAGTATAATACAGATTTAATTAATTGTAGTATGTACAAAGCCAGATCCCATGTTTCCATAGGATTACTTAAAAATTAAAATTGTAATTAACAAATAAACAAAATCATCAGTAACAATATATTTTAACATTCAAATCCTATATAAATACAGCAATATTGTGCTAAATCTTCAGGTAATACCGAGCACGTCTGTAAAAATGGTTTGTTCCCGGTCATTCTTTAAAGAATCCACTTGGTGGAAATTACCAGTACTCATGAGACACAACGCTCACCCACTTCACACACAATTAGTACGGTTCTTTTCAATTTTGACATAGGTGAAATGAAAACGAGTGAAATTATTACTTAAACACTCAAACATTTGCTCACCGATGTTCCCTTTAGTGTCCAGAGCAAGCTGTGGGTGGTATCTACGGTGTCCTGAACAGAAAAAGAGGCCACGTGTTTGAGGAGTCTCAAGTGGCAGGAACACCTATATTTGTCGTGAAGGCATATCTTCCTGTAAATGAATCATTTGGTATGTTCATCTTCAAAATATATACATCTGCTATTAAAATGTTCTACATGTAATATCCAAAAGATTTTAAATGCGTTAGTAAAGTACTTCTCTAGCAAACCCTTTATCTAAAATATCATGCTTGTTTCCTTTGCAGGTTTCACAGCAGATCTGAGGTCCAACACAGGTGGCCAGGCCTTCCCTCAGTGCATGTTTGACCACTGGCAAATCCTTCCAGGAGACCCATACGATGCCAACAGCAGGCCCTCGCAGGTCGTAGCCGAGACCCGAAAGCGCAAAGGCCTGAAGGAGGGCATCCCAGCTTTAGACAACTTCCTGGACAAACTGTAATTTCTCTCAGACTAAAGGCTAAAAGAGCATTTAGTGATTTGGTAGCCTTCATTCTTTCAGTGTTGCATATCTACAAGCCTAAGTACATGGAAATATACATGTACATTAAAATTAAGAGCCTTACTTGAGATTTCCACACTGTCGACGTTCATAGCAAATAAATACCGAGCACCTTAATGCTGTGTAAAGTGTCTGAAGATTGAGGGTGAATTTTGTTTTACATTTTCAAAATATTTAAAAAATAAAATAAATCCCACACAACAGCATGTAGGTATTCAGACAGACATCATTTACTGCCTTTTACTGCATGTGTTTAAATGGCACAATTTAGGTCAAAAATAAGTATCTGGAGTACAATCAGTGTAAATTTGTACATATAAATAACTATATGGATTTGCACCCATCTGTTCTCTTCATCCACACCATCCAAGACTCACAAGACGTCAGTTACTATAATCCCTAATACAATAACCATGTAAAGCAGTCATTGAAATAGTTACAAAGGCGCAAATTTTGTAAAAATGGAACAAAAAAGTGTACTAGGTATAAAAATGTTACATAAAAGGGGGTTGAAGCCTGTGGATAGCAGAGCTAAACCCTCAAATGTGTCAAATGAAATACTAATATAATATATGGCTTACAGAGTAAAATTGTCAGTTCTGGACATAGAATGACATTAATTCAGACAGCTATGAATTTCTATTAAAATAAAATCCTGAACATTTTCAACCCAAAAGGTATTTAATGCTGTCCGTTGTGCCAGCTTATCTTCTAAAAGCAGATTTTTTTGTTCAGACTTGAACATCAGGCAGCACAATTTCTTCCCTCCTTTTCTAGAAGCGTATCCGTTTTCAACCCACTAATATTACACTCTGACTTAGATTCAAAATCTTAGACATTGACTATTATGTTGGAAAACCAGGTTACAAGGTTTACATAGCAAAGATGGAACTGCTTTGTACTCAAGAACTTCTTGGCATTTGAATGGAGAGAATCTTATACATACATGAAGAACAAGTAGGCAAATAACTTGCTACAGTTGTGCTTATTGTAGTTTCTATTAAGTTGTACAGTCGGGTTTATTCACTGGTGACAACTTTCTTTTTTTGTAACATTTTCACAAATCTCTTTACTTCCTGGAAGGTATATCCCCTCTGTCCAAAGGCAGTGAAATGTTACTGCAGATATTTTGGTGGACATCCATATCTACAGCACATACAAGAAAGTCTCAGTGTGCTTCAGCTTTTTTCAAGCTGCACCTAAGTGAGCTAATCATTTGAATTAATAATTTAAAAGAACTTCTATAAAACAGATGCATTGTGAAAAGTCTTTCTTAATAGTCAGATTGGCACACAATCACTTGATTGACTCAAGTTCAGCATTTTGGTCAAGCCCCAATTCAGTGTCCTAAAAAAGTGATCATGTGCTTTATTACATATTTAAATGCATACATAATCGAATCTGTTAGAAAATATGGGATCCGTCAACATTGTTGTTACTCACTACGAGAGTGACAGCATATAGCCTTTATATAAAGTAAATCTAAGTGAACTCACAACTAGCTATTAAACTGGAGCTAGTGCCAGAAATTGGTGTGTTAATTTAAACCTGTTGTTGGAGTACACTTCAGAACTAGCCCAAAAATATCTTAACGAAAGCTGACTTCAGAAAACATAGACCAACAGCAAGAAGGTGGATAACAATTAGCAATTTGGTGGCATGTCAGAGTTTAACCCAACCAGGAAACCGGTTTCACAGTGTTGCCCTTTGGGCTATTAGCATGTTTTGACTTCTGACTTTCAGGTCTAAACATCACTGTGAAACCAACATCTGCAGCACCTTTAGAAAATGCAAATATTAAAATGATACAAAACAGCACTGAATTTCACCAAACTCAGGACTTGACAAAAACAAAACCCCCCCAAAAAAACCATAAAAGAAATCATTGCATCATGGCTTGATTGTGTCTCCACCAACCCAAAAAGCCCAAAATCAATTAATCTGAACACAGCTACTAACTGCATCAAAAAAACTGTGACCAATACATTATGCAATAAAACAGGTTCATTCAGACAGTTACTGATTTGTATGCGATGCCACTCAATACAAAACAAATTATGTACACTCCTGATTCTTTTTTTTTTTTTTCAAATATAAAAAATGTCATCGTTGAGGTTTTGAGGTGATTATTCAAAAACATGTTTAAATAGTAAAAAGAGGAAGCGGTTCACATACAAACACACACAAGTCAACAAACTACTCCCAAAGTTCCCAATTTCTGTGCTCATTGTTTTGTTTGTTGAGTTCTCCCGGGCATGAAGGCAATGGGTTTCAGTCACTGATAAAATGAAATCCTCAGAAATGGAGACACACATTGCTGGGTTTCTGAAACCATTAGACGCAACCAACCTTGTCTCCTGTGTGCAGATCAGCTACCATAATTAGTAAATATTATTAAACTGCAATTAAAGTCAGATATATGAGGGTTTTTATTTTTTTCCGACTCACAGTCCGTGGCAGTTTGTTTGATGATTGGGGAGACTGAAACCATGACTCAATCTAGTGAAATAATGTCTGAAAGAGTTGAGGATCCTCCTGTGATGACACCTGTTTCATGGCTGGAGCTTCCTCGATGTGAAGTTGAATCGTATTGGACAGATGAGGTCATGAGACTGGAGCTGCTGGTGCCACTCTGAATGCTGGTGGACAAATTCTCCAGGAACACAGGCGTCCGGTAATGCTAAAAGATAACAGCAAGAATGTTAAAACTAGTGTTTCTGTTTTACAACCAGATCATAATTCCTATAAAAAGTTAATAATAATAATAATAATAATAATAATAATAATAATAATAATAATAATAATAATACAACAATTTGTCAACTAAATTATTGAACCCATTAAATAAGAACAGTTCTTACTAGCGGACTCGCAGATTCAAATACATTTTTTCAACATACCTGAGAATCTGCTTGAAGTAATGAAAATAAGTCAAGACCTGTATGAAAAAAAAAAAATGTAGTGAGCTAAAAGTTTCAAACAAGCAACTACATTTGGAAATATATCTGACTGGATCACAGAGACAATGGTATACCTTGCATATCGGTGGGAATCGTTGACAGTGTTGAATGGTGGAATGGAACTGCATAGTCTGCTATGGAGGAAGTCAAGTACGAAGCATCCAGCGACTGGACATTTGGCACTCGAACCGTAGATGGCTGATAGGTCAAAACCCTGAGAAAAGAGTAAGAAGTGATAGACATCATCTTCCTGCGGCTACTTATCATTATGCAAAATGATGTTTAGGTTCATCATACAAATCAAATATTAGGTGCTTGAAAAATCTGTTTAAAAGAGCAACAACCATTTGCGGTACCAGCCACTTGACTCACTGGTGAATATGTCAGAGTGAGACACACCATATTGTTAGATGAATAAGGGCTGGGCGATACAGCTAAAAAAAAAATCATGATATAATATTTCATATCATTCGGTATCGATAATTAGAAAAATATTTGAATTTAATCGTGATTTTTTATTTACGCACTTTATTAAGGAAAACATTTTTTAGTTTTAACAGTCCAAAACAAAATCTAATTTAAACATATCTTCTCATATCTTACATGAAGATTAAACAAACAAGTGGTAAAGAAACTCTTGACTTAATAAATAAAATGCTACAAAATTTGTGCAATGTAAAAGGCAAACTTTATGGAAGATCAACATCACATTATTGTGCAGAATGAGACTCCTGGTGCGCTGGTTTGTGCTCAGCCTGTTAGCATAGTTAGCCTAGCCTCATATAAAACTTCCACTTTAACACTTAATTCTGGAGAACACTGTGCTGAGGTCCTAGTCTGACGAGTCGAGCTCCTGCCCTGAGGACACTCACTGTCCTCCCCAGAGCCGACATTTTAACAGAAAACATGTCACAATGTACAATGTCACATCCGTTGCCCGCTATTCAGAGTCACACGAACTGTACATGTGCGGAGCACTGCGCATGCGCACTACAAGTCTCTCACAGCTTGATTCTCCATACTTGGCCGGGACAGGTTTTTCTTTTGCAAAGGTTTTTCCACACAACGGTGTTCTGATGTTTGTCAGATGAAAAAAACTGCCACATTGATGAGCCAAGATGTACTTTTTTTATTCGTAATCTCCTCGGCAGGCTCTGAACTCATTTTCGCATGTGTTTGTGTGTTCTGATCATACATGGCTATGGCGTAACCGAACCCCACAGATACTAAACTTACATTTATACATACATTTATTCATTTAGCATACGCTTTTATCCAAAGCCACTCACACACCAATGGTAGCACAGCTGCCATGCAAGATGCTAGCTTGCCATCAGGGGCAACTTAGGGTTCAGTGTCTTGCCCAAGGACACTTCGGCATGGGATCACCCGGGCCGGGATTCGAACCACCAACCCCACGATTAGTGGACAACCCGCTCTACCGACTGAGCCACAGCCGCCCCTAAACTTGTTTTTGGCTGTTTGCTTGTCACTCGTAGCACACTCCTTTATCAAGGCATATGATGGGCTATTTATGATCCAGGGACGACACGCGCTCGTGGGTTGTTCATGCAACCAAACTTTTTCTGTTGACATTTTATCGAGCGTTTTTTTTTTTTTTATTGATTCTTATACACTTAAGAGTACAACAAAATATATCAATACAGAATCAATATTTTTTTTTTTACCCAATAACAGCCCTCCCACCCCGCCCAGGAATGTTTACATAAGATTAATTTATTTATGATTCATGTACATGTGATTCAATCACATATGTTTCGTATTATTTTCATAAATCCATACAGAATATAAAAAAAAATTTAAATTTAAAAAATTTAAAAAGAAAAGGGGGGGGGGTGTTTAAATGGATAGTAATGACAGTCCACCTCTCCTTAAACTACCTCTAGGGTGGGTACATCCTTGAAGTAGGTAATAAACTGTTGCCATTTTCCCAAAAATGAGTCTCCGCTACCTCTGATGTTATACTTGATTATTTCCAGCTTCAAAAAGAACATTAGATCTTTAAGCCAGACGGATATAGAAGGGGGTTGTGGAGAGGTCCAAGACAACAATATTCTGCGCCGAGCAAGCAACGATGCAAAGGCCACAACACTGGCTTGTTTATGGCTCAGAGGCTGACACTGAGATGAAACACCAAAGATGGCAATTAGAGGACACGCCTCCAAATTGATTCTAAGTATGTCGGACATAGTCCTAAAAAAGGAGTTCCAAAAGTTCTGTAGTTTGGGACAGAGTGTTTTACCGAACATGCTTTCTATCTTTACCGATAAAGGTATACTGTCGATGAATACCGAAACAGTTTAATCCCCCAAACCTATGATGAACATTTTAGTAATTTTCATAGCTCAAAATACTCCAACTGAGAAAAAATACTCCAACTCCCGTAAGCCGATCATGTCTTAAACAAAAAATCTGTTGTTTATGCCTGTAACAAAAAATTAACAGCAGCAAACCCTTTGGCTGTTCTGTATAACACACAATTTATTGACTCACTCTGCATGCATTTAAATGGAAGGCATTTGCACTCTGTACTCCTGGAATCATTACAACAGGCGACGCTTTAATAAATGCATTTCATTCTTATTTGAGTTTATTTTGTTGCTCTAATAAACTATTTGACCATATGCAGTGGTCGTGGATATTTATAATAATCAATATATTTTAATCCCCTTACAGAAAGAAAGCACGGAAATGAAGCTCCAATGAATGAAACATCTTACAGATATTGACGGACCTGCTATGCAAAAATCATTAATCACGTTTAATATAGAATTCCTGCTGAATTATATAATGCACCATATAATGGGTATTCTATTACCATTCAGTATTTGTTAGCTTTTTTGGACATTTACAATGGGGATAGCAGCTTTTTCTGGACTGACAACAATAAATAAAAACGTCTCTGTTTTACATTTAAGAAGTATGAACGCTACCACTGACCCTTTGCTGCTATGCACCTCCTCAGATTTGGACAAGTAGACACAGCGCTTTTTCAGGGGAGGGTCCGGCTCTGCTTCTTCATCTGACGAGCTTTCGAGTGTCAGGTCGATCACATCAGCTTTTTTCGTACTGCTGGGTTCAGAGTGAGGAACAACAGCGCTGGGACGGACAGGGGCAGTGTCTGGAGAATAAAAATAGGTACAGGTTAACCTGGTGATCAAAGATTATGCAAGAGCACACATGGCAGTTTAAAATCAGACTACAATACTCTGTGCTCTTGATTTATTTAGCAATTCATTTGTACTATTTGGCCCAACTGCTAACACTGTTTCTTGCCTTTCCCTTTTCTTATTTTGTATTCCCAAACTTGCTTACCCCCCCCCCCCCCCTCCTCTCAGCATAAATCTGTAACAGCCAACCATAAAACAAAACACAAAAGTAAATGAAAGACAAGATCATGACGATTAACTCTTGCAAAAGAAATCCTGCTTGACTTAATATAAGAGTCAGCTATAAATAGATTTAATATGCTTTCATAAACTTTTATGTTGTTTCTGAATTTTCTGGTTGCTGATTTTCAGTGCCAGCCAGAACACAAGATTAACAAGAAACTAGATTTTTTACAAAAATTTCAGTGGTAAATTTTTCGACATTAGGTATACCGTATTTTCCGCACTATAAGGCACACCTAAAAGTCTTAAATTTTCTCAGAAATCAGCCGTGCACCTTATGTGTGGACTGAGTTCCAAAATCTGTAAAAATGTTGTGTGACTGGTTGGCGTAACAACCGTATGCGCCTTATAACACGGTGCGCCTTATGTATTGGTCAAGTACAGAAATAGACCCCGTAATTGAGACTGCGCCTTATAGTGCGGAAAATACGGTAATTGCTATTTCCTGAGTATACAAAAAGCACTGAAGAACTGGTGTGTTAAACCAACAGACGTATTAGAAGCTAATTCCTGAAAGAACTTACACTCAATTTTGTGTAAACATGGAGATGACAATTTCAACGTCTCCTTCTTTGGTCTCATTGGGCACCAGGTCCCATCCTCTTGAAACTTGATTTCGTCCACATCTGTGCAGTCATTCAATATTTCCATAAAGAGCCTAAAAAAGAGCGCATAAGTTAAATAGTAAGCTGAAGCGATCTCAAAATGAGCTGTAAACATTAAATCACTAGAGCAAGTGCAATGGAGAGTTAATTACCCATCTATGATCAGACTCTCGTATGCAGCTTTCTTGTCACACACAGGGCAGATCCAGGTGGGCTTCTTCTCGTTCATCTGCAGGTATAATGCAGCGTCGAAACACTGGAGATGAGAGCAGGTCACTGCTCGACAGGGCACCGTTAGCCGCATTTTTCCAAGCTGAATGAAAGCGGAATAGATTTAGAAAATAACTGACCTGGGTAAAGAACACACGTGGCAAGACAATAAACATAATATAAATAATATGCTTTCAGGACTTACTGGGCACATGAGTGAGACTCGCAAGCTGGTTGTGGCTATTTCACTGTCGGGGTCTGCTGTGAGCTTTTCTTTTACTGACACAGAGAAGGAAAATATATAATATAATAAATAATAAATCCTTTTAAAATCAATGATCATGCAGCTGTAAGAGAACAATGTTTATACATGATGACAGACCCAAACTAGTTCTCTCATTATTATTATTATTAATTAATGTATTTTTAAAAACAAAGTCTTCTGAAGATTTCCAATAGGAGAAACAGATCTCACTGAGTGCTCTTGAGTGGTCAGGGTTTCTGATTCCCTTCATTCTTAATCTCTGTAGTAACAACGGTGATGTCAACTGCCGTACCAAATATACAGACATGGAGTACGTCTGGAAAATAATAGGCATGTCAGAGGAATGGGAAGAATGTCAGTGACATGATGACAATAGTTCTAAAGCTTTGGGGAAACTTACCTTTCCAATTTCAGGTGCCCATGTGACTGATATCTGATTGGGGACTGCAGATGATAATCTGACGAGAGAAGTAATGTTCAAGGGTCTGCCTGGTCTCTTCTGCTCTACACCATTCTTAGGAGGTGGCGCATAGCCCTGGTACAAAATAAGCGCCTAATAAACACTTGTACACGTAATAAGTAATAACATATCAACAAACATTACAGTACAAAACTATTTGCATATTAAAATATCCTACATTCCAACAGTATGTTGAAAATCACACCCATGTAATTAATTACTCACTGGGAGAGGAAAGAGCTTCCCATTGACTTTGATGCAAAGACTATTGGGATAGTTATCCTCTTGAGGGCAGCTAGTCTCTGAAAGGCAGAACCTAACAACAAACAAAGTTATTCCATTGTTACTTCGTAAACGTTTTCAGAACTAGTACCAACGAGTAATAATACAGCAGACATCTTACCGGAGTTGTATTTGAACCATATAATCTCTTCGGCCACCAGGAAGAAAATCCCTTTCAACATTGAATAAAAGAGAATGAGAAACACATGCTGTATAACAAACCAGAACAAATAATTTATTCAAATCAGGTCCTTACCGTGAAATGCAAACTTCTCGCACTTGTTGTGGGGTCAAGGCAAAAATAAAGTATTTTTCTTGATGATATCTCTGAACAGTACTGGCCCCTGCATGCAAAATATAAGAAAAAGAACATTTTATAATAAACAAACAAACAATCTAAACTTATATCATCTTTTCCAGTTGGAAATCCAGGTATTTGCAAACCAAACAAACATTTGCAAGAGCAAAATTCAAATTCTGCCCCAGTTCTCAAAATAAAACAAGCCAACCTCAACTACCTAAACTCGACGGTTTGATCAAAACATCCAACACGTCGTAAAATGGAAGGGACTTCATCTGGACGTCCGGGTGGACGGGAGGCATGAGCTGTGTCGGCTGCTGCATGCTCATCCTGGGCTCTGAGTCATGAAACACAGCCGATTTAACAGGAACCACCTGTTGATAAGCCGAGTCTGACAGACTAGCACCAAGAGAAAGGTCCGGACTACCAACTGTAGACTGTAGATACAAATTTATGCCTGACTTTAGGGCAGACAATTCTGCAAGACTGTCTAGTGTCCTCGGGTATCTCCGGCGATACAGGTTTTTGATTTTGAGCTGCACGGCAGGACTACAGTCACTTTTTAGCAAATGCAAAGCCCTCAGCAGCAGTTCATCCTTGCGACCACTCTTGTTCCTTCCAGCAAAACCTAGCAGTACCTGGAGCTCCGAGACACGGAAACTTGATATCATATTCTGGGAATACAAAACACAAAGAACATGCAAATCAATGCAACAAAGCCAGATGGTAAAAAAATAAATGAAATGTCAGTTCCTATAACATCTGTGGACAGCAAAATAGACACTGGACATTCAGTATCAGCTTATATGTGTCATGAATAATTAATTTACAATTTAGTACAATTCAAATATTCACTGTTCTAATTTTTATGTTAAATCAAAGCGTGTTACCCTTAAATCAGTGAATAAATCTTACCTCTGATTAAAACAGCAACCTAGATTCATTCTAACTTTACCAGCCTAAACAAATATACAACAACGATTCTTTCTGACTAAAAACTAGAAAAAGAAGAGACAAACATTAATTAAATCCAGGTTCAACTTTAACCTGTGTTTCTGCAACACAATTCCAGCGCTTTCTCAAGTAAACAGGCTCAACTGGCCCTTCAGTATATACATCACCCATGCTTCATTTGTTTACTCTCAATCATTAAGAAAAAATCCTTACAATAAGTCTAGCATCTAAAATGTTAATATAAGACCAATGGAAAAACCACTGAAACACCACACATGGGTATTATCCATCCATCCATCCATCCATCTTCAACCGCTTACTCCTTTTCAGGGTCACGGGGAGCCTGGAGCCTATCCCAGGAGGCATCGGGCACAAGGCAGGGTACACCCTGGACAGGGTGCCAGTCCATCGCAGGGCACAATCACATACACACTCACACACATACACTACGGACACTTTAGACACGCCAATCAGCCTACCATGCATGTCTTTGGACTGGGGGAGGAAACCGGAGTACCCGGAGGAAAGAACATGCAAACTCCACACACATGGCCCTGGCGGGACTCGAACCCCGGACCCTGGAGGTGTGAGGTGGACGTGCCAACCACTAAGCCCCACATGGGTATTATTTTAAAACCTAACTGGAAGCATGCTAGTGAGAAAAGGCCAGAATGATTAGTGAGTAGATTTAAATAAAATAAAATAATTAAAAAAAAAAAAAAGGGTTTGAAACAATACCAAAAGCAATCTTTTTGTCAGATAACTTTAACGTGTTACGTGAATTACAGAAGAAGTCTTTCAACATTTATCCAATCTAAGCATTGGAAAGTTCCTTCTAATGTGATATTAGACATAGAACTACATTTAGGAAGGAAAACATAAGGGGTATAAACTGGCAAGCTAACCTTAATAACGCTAACACCACCACTGTACAAGTTAGCTAGCTACAGCCAACGTCTGGCTTTGTTATAGTCTCGTATTTACTTCACGAGTAACAGGCATTTAAAAAAAAAACAAAAAAAAAACAAAGAAACAAAAAAACACAACCCCTAGATAAATCACTATATAAAGCCTGCGAGAAAAACTCTGAAGAAGAAAACAAGTGTTAGTTAGCTATCGAGCTACATGAATGCTAACAGACAATAACAACAGATTACTGCACAACATTCGTGTACAGTTCGTTTTTACAGAATTCTCCAGAATGCTAAAAATCTATTTAACATTAACTGACACACTTCCCACTCAATGCATAATGAGACCTGAGCACTTAATATCCCAATCGCAGACTGATAAAAAGACATGTAGCTGAAGCCCAAGCACCTTGATAGCTAACGAAGCAGCTGGAAGCTAGCAGGCTAGAGCTAGCCGTTTAGAACAGGTCCGGGCTTCAGAGTGTCGACTCTCTGGCCTACGACTGGGGAAACCCATATCGACGCTGTTTTGACTACAAAACGATAAGAACCGACTGTTTAAAGGTTTTGTTAAGAAATAAAACGATAACATCTAAAGCCTAGCAAAAAAAACCCTTCTTTTTTTAAACTGCGACAAGTGCAAAGCAGCGACCAGCTATCATAACACTTTCGCCTACCCGTAACTCCCCAATATCCGCCATTTTCTGGCTGTGCTCATCCTGGCCAAGCGAGATGTTGACCCACGTGACCTGGTCAAGGCTGCGCTCAGGGCCAAGTCACAAACCGCTCGTGACTCCTTATACAAGTGCACTACAGTAATGACTTACATCAAACACTACCTCGACTCCACCTTTAAAGGAAAAGTCCACCCTGAAACTAATAAACTGTATTCATATTGAATTGTTTTTTTTTTTTTTTTTATGTGTACATAAGTGTTGCTAATTCGGTGGTTGATGATGTATTTTCATTATTCCTGTGAGAAGCTAGAGGTCGTGTGTTACGCTGACGTCACAGGGCGAGCAATGCTAACGGTTACATTTGGAGAAATTTTTTTTTTATGGTGGCTTAGCATGTTTTCCTTGCACCTATGGGGTTGGGGGTTCAAATCCTACCTCCACCCTGTGTGCCTGGAGTTTGTATGTTCTCCTCTGGTCTCCTCCCGAGTCCAAAGACATGCGTTGTAAATCCATCCATCCATCCATCTTCAACCGCTTACTCCTTTTCAGGGGAACCTGGAGCCTATCCCAGGAGGCATCGGGCACAAGGCCAGGTACACCCTGGACAGGGTGCCAGTCCATCGCAGGGCACAATCACATACACACACACCCACCCATTCATTCATACACTACGGACACTTTAGACACGCCAATCAGCCTAACATGCATGTCTTTGGACTGGGGGAGGAAACCGGAGTACCCGGAGGAAACCCCCGACATGCAACTCCGCACACACATGGCGGGGCTCGAACCCTGGACCCTGGAGGTGTGAGGCGAATGTGCTAACCTCTAAGCCACCGTGCGCCCCTGCGTTGTAAATGCATTATCAAATTGTCCAAGTGTGTGCGCGTTTGTACCCTGCGATGGGTTGGCACCCTGTCCAGAGTGTTTCTCACCTTGTGCCCTGAGTTCCCTGGGATTGGCTCCAGGCGACCCTGCATAGGATGAGTTGTACAGACAAAGGACGGCTGGATGGAAAATTTTCAGTGAGAAACATACGTGGTTACAATCTGACTATACTCTTAGTTGCTTCATATCTGTTAAAGCAATGTTTAACTCCATAGGAATGAGAAATCCAACATAGAAGTAGTGGAGCAAGTAAACATCTAGAAAAAAACCCAGCACAAACGCTCAACTTGGCTAGTTATCTATGACAGGGGTTCTCAAACCTGTCCTGGAGGATCCCCAGCACTGCACATTTTGTATGTCTCCCTTATCTGACACATCCAATTCAGGTCTTGCAGTCTGTACTAATGAGCAGATGAGTTGAATCAGCGGGGTTAGATGAGGGAGATGCACAAAATGTGCAGTGCTGGGAGTCCACCAGTACAGGGTTGAGAAGCACTGATCTGTGAGATGGCAAGTATGATGGTGTTGATGGTGTTATTAGCATGAAAACTGAAGCTTTGGATGCTGATTGGCTTGCACATAGTGTACAAATGAGGAGGTGAGACAACTTGACAGAATAAAGGACTAGTGTCCTTAGGTAGAAATGAATTCACTCTATGAGAAGGAACGGCATAGAAACCACAGTGAAAAGCCAAACAGAAAACACACCAGGTTGTTTACAAATCTTTTGCACAGGTGAAAATTGAATATTGTTCCTAAATATTAATATGCAAGTCAGTATGGGTGAAATCTTCCTTTAATACCCTATAATCCGTTGACCACAGGTTTCTAATGGTGTTCAAATCCAGAGCATAAGATAGTCATAACAAAACCTTGGTGTTCCTGCAACCATTTCTCCTCCTCACAAAGTAGTCACAAAACATCAATGATATGTTCATATGTCAGATTGCTTAACAGCTGTTAAAAAAATACAATAAAAATAATAAAAATAAATATATATATGTATGTGTGAGAAAATATACAAAGCAACCTTTTTCAGAAAACAATTAGATAATATAATTTTGATACCATAAACTAAATACACATTTAAATGAATTGACAGTTTATTTTTAAAAGATATCCCATTCCAACATATAATGCCTGTCAGGATTCTTTGCAAACACTTCATTTGTCCAGCAGAGGGAAGTATAAGAAAGTGTGTGAGACACACAAGCTTTTCTACTTCTGTTTAGACATTCAAATTAGCGTTCCTTCATGTCAAGCTAGTACAAGCAAAACACATTTTTATATGTAAAAGAACAAAACAAAAACAACCCTATTTTTTTCCAACTAACCTATTTAAAAGAATTCAGAGGTCTACATCTTTAAGGAAAGGAACATTGATACTTGAGAACTTGCATAAACCAACTGCTTCTCAATATTTAGACAAGAAATAAAACCATTATTAAAAGGAAGTTTTAACAGTAAATGTCCATCATTGGAGTTACGGGGGCGTTGGGGCGGAGCTGCAAACAACCCTGGGGCCCATCTTCTAAGGGGGGCCCTACTGATTTTTGGTCAATTTTTCTTTTTTAGTAACAAAACATGGATCATATGTATTACAAAATTTGGTTTAAAAAATCATGACATTGCAGACTATTAAATTGTGTGTTGCAAGTAGTTTACATATGTGTCATTTCCCCTTTAGAACAATAATAGAGAGAGGACTTTTAGCCGTCTGAAACTAACCAAAAGTTACTTACGGTGAAGCGTGTGTTAGTCATGAATAGACGTGTGTCCGTTCATGTTTGAGGTTGCATTTACTACCACTAATTTTATTTATTTATTATACAACAAGATATTAATAATAAGAGGGCCCATTAATAGTTACTCAAGAACTGGGCTTTTGGTTGTCCAACTTTCTTGTATGTTTATCAATCCAGAACTCTCCCTTGGTTCATAACCTCTGTCTATTTATCAGCACTGTAGTGGTCAAACGGGCAAAATCCTTCATCCATCTTTCTACAATGAACTTGAGAGGTTTGCTGGTGGTGTTAGAAACAAGACCTCCAGCTACTGCACAGCTTACTAGAAAGAGAGTTCAGCTTGGAAGGAATTCCATTTAAGTACATTTACAATAGATACAATTACTACTGGATTAGACTATTTGTGGAAATTATACCTAAATTACAATTCCTAAGAGTATATTTTAATGATCAAACAATAAAAAGGCCTGGACCCTATCTTAAAATGATAAGTTTAATCTGTCTCATTCATTGGCGCTGAACTATATGAAATACATAAAATATATTCTTGTATTAATGCCATGTCACCAAAATATTTCTCCATTTTATATATCATGACATACAGGATGTTGCACAGTCCAGTTACACAGACATTACAACGTGAGGACCCACTGTAATTCAAAAAGCCTAAAAGACAAATAGATACTATTTCCACTCTTTATTGCTAGAAAAAGACAACTAACAAGCAAGTTTACTCTTTGGAAAATTAACATTTACTATGTAACAACAGTTAAAGATAGTTGTAGGGCAAAAACAAATTTTTGAATCTCTCTTTATATGTATTTATAATAACATGTCTGTGTTCTTTTTTGAATAAATAATTTAATAAACAATATCTGTTTAACAAGATTGCTACTTTACAAACCCATCACTCAGGTTTCAGTTCGGTTATCCAATCCGTTTTACTCTACACTGTATTCTTTAATCTGTTCATTGTTGTATTAATCATTTTAATTATTCATTTTTATACTATTATACATTTTTGAAGTCATTATTCAATAAAATTGTCTTAAAATAATGAATTCAGTAAGTCATGTTACTAATGATGTAAATGAAATAACTAGATTCATTAGTTCCAAATATTAAAGTAAGGCAAATTGTAGTATATTATTATTTAAAAAAATGTAAGTAAACTAAATTAAAAACAAGGGAGTTTTGAAATTTCTCTTGTGTTAAATGTTATATTAGGAATTGATTATATATCACTTACTAAAAAAAAAAGACTGAAGTCACTTCAGACAGTCACTTCAGCTTTTAAATAGTATTCATGTCCAGTATTCATGTCCCAAGTTTTGGCTTCAAAAAGTCCAATCCATGTTGAATAAACCAGATCATACTGCATTTTAATTGGCAGCCTGAGGTAGAAATATTAAGGTGAATCACATTCTTTTACTGATGGTTCGTTGAGAAAAACAAACAAACAGAAATGAATGGGTTAATTTCTGAAGAGTTTCAGGTTTATGAAGTTTATGAACTCATGGAACTCAAGTGCCTCCTAATGCAAGCAACAATTACAAGGCCCAAAGCAATATAGTGATTTGTGGCATTTCTTTATGGAGAAAACCACAGATGTGAAAGATTGCAAATCCTCTTAACGTTCAAAAGCTAGTGCTGATGCTCAGGACAGAAACAAATCCCAGATCACTGTGTAATGGAAAGTATATTGTGTGTAATGGTGCTTGGAAACACTACCATGCAGGTTAGTGGGTGCTGCTCTACCCATTAAACAGTGCCAGTGTGCTTTCTCATAAATATCTGTAAGCTTTTTAAGGATATAAAGTGTCAGTCTATTATATTGTATTGCATTGTATTGTAGACACAAATATTGCATTATTGTACACACACACACACACGCACACGCACACACACACACACACACACACACACACACACACACACACACACACACACACACATATATATATATATCTCACAAAATTACAGAATTACTGCTCTACATAAAGATGGCCTAGGCTATAAGAAGATTGCCAAGACCCTGACACTGAGCTGCAGCGCGGTGTCCAAGACCATACAGCGGTTTAACAGGACAGGTTCCACTCAGAACAGGCCTCGCTATGGTCGAACGAAGAAATACAGTGCACCTGTTCAGCGTCATATCCAGAGGTTGTCTTTGGGAAATAGACATATGAGTGCTGCCAGCGTTGCTGCAGAGGTTGAAGGGGTGGAGGGTCAGCCTGTCAGTGCTCAGACCATACGCCAAACACTGCATCAAATTGGTCTGCACTGCTGTCGTCCCAGAAGGAAGCTTCTTCTAAAGATGATGCACAAGAAAGCCTGCAAACAGTTTGCTGAAGACAAGCAGACTAAGGACATGGATTACTGGAACCATGTCCTGTGGTCTGATGAGACCAAGATAAACGTATTTGGTTCAGATGGTGTCAAATGTGTGTGTCGGCAAACAGGTGAGGAGTACAAAGACAAGTGTGTCTTGCCTACAGTCAAGCATGGTGGTGGGAGTGTCATGGTCTGAGGCTGCATGAGTGCTGCTGGCACTGGGGAGCTACAGTTCATTGAGGGAACCATGAATGCAAACATGTACTGTGACATAACTGAAGCAGAGCATGATCAGTATGCAGTATTCCAGCATGATAATGACAACAAACACACCTCCAAGACGACCACTGCCTTGCTAAAGAAGCTGAGGGTGAAGGTGATGGACTGGCCAAGCATGTCTCCAGACCTAAACCCTACTGAGCATGTGAGGGGCATCCTCAAACAGAAAGTGGAGGAGCACAAGGTCTCTAACCTCTACCAGCTCCGTGATGTCATCATGTAGGAATTGAATAGGACTCCAGAGGCAACCTGTGAAGCTCTGGTGAGCTCTATGCCCAAGAGGGTTAAGGCAGTGCTGGAAAATAATGGTTTCCACACAAAATATTGACACTTTGGGCCCAATTTGGACATTTTCACTTAGTGGTGTACTCACTTTTGCTGCCAGCGGTTTAGACATTAATGGCTGTGTGTTGAGTTATT
>JAFFST010029835.1:9046-20386 GCA_022414735.1 Noturus placidus
ATAGAGAGAGAGAGAGAGAGAGAGAGAGAGAGAGAGAGAATAACGGTAAAAATATTTGCTAATGAAAAGAGTCCAGTTCAAGCCATACATAGGTACAGGGAGTACATATTAAGAAGCGCAATAGACACAGTGTTTTTGTGGTGGGTTATTATCAAGTGGCATGCCCCATTGACTCATCCCATCATATCAGCGGTACATGATATATTTGGCAAATTTAACGCACAAGAAAAATTTTACTGACATAAAAAAAATAAATAAAAAATAAATAATAATACTTTTTTTTTTTTAAAGAAGGGAACAGAAAATGTAATCGATCAGTTGGCCGATTCCCCCAGACCCCCCCTCCCAATTCATCGATTAATCAGATGGGGCGGGGCAAACTTTCAGTACCCTTTTTTTTGTTTCTTTAAAATAAAATCCACAGACCGAGTGTTACAAATATAAACACATCTACACAACTGTTCGGTGCTTTTTGTGCATCCATAAAAAAAAAAAAGGAATAAATACTTATATACACAATATAAACACAAATATATCCATCCATCCATCCATCCTCTACCGCTTACTCCTTTTCAGGGTCACAGGGAACCTGGAGCCTATCCCAGGGAGCATCGGGCACAATGCGGGGTACACCCTGGACAGAGTGCCAGTCCATCACAGGGCACAATCACATACACACTCACACACACATTCATACACTACGGACACTTTAGACACGCCAATCAGCCTACCATGCACGTCTCTGGACTGGGGGAGGAAACCAGAGTACCCGGCGGAAACCCCCGACATAAATATAAATGTTATTTATTTTATAGATTTGATGCTTTATTATTTATGGATGCGCAAAAAACACAGAATTAAACTACAGTCCTAAATGAATAATAAAAACTACCTTTCACTGCACCTGGTGGTTTCTGTTACTCGCTGCTTTTAGGAATATTATTTTACTCGTGCTGTAGCGGTGCGTCTACACACAGTGCGTTTACACTGCAAGCGTGCAAATACAGCATATAATGACAATAAACTTTATATAAAATTAAACTAAACCTTTTAGTCTCTCCTGCTCCTTACACACAGTAGAGTATTTTGGATATAAACATAATTTTGTGCTCGTGCAGCACTCCGTGCATCTCCACGGTGTTTAATATAAAACGCTCCCTTCCTTAGAGGACTTTCTTCCTCAGTCACATGACTATTTCGCCACCGTCTGATGGAGACTGAGGTCATGTTGGGAATAAAAGTAACGCTGGCAGAAAGTAAACTGAAGAAAATCATTGTCCGTGAATCTGGGTGTCTGCTAATGCTAGCGTGCGTATGATGTCGTGCTAGTGTGTGTATGACGACATGCGCCATCGCCTACAAGCAGCTTATAGTTCCGGTTAGTAAAAACCCACTAGTGATATATTTCAGATGATCTTACCTTTCTAAAATCTACACACAATAGACGGTAGAGTGCACAGTGTAAGTGTACAGTACTTCATTTCGGACATAACTTTAGTATTTACTCTCCGAAGCTTTTTTTCTGAACAGAAGTAACGTAATGAGTAAATCTCCCCTGTGTCGCACGCAGACCAACCAATCAGTAATGAGATTCATTGACAACGATTTTCATAATGGATTATTATTTTACTGATTAATGTTGCAGCTCTAGAATACTGTAAGTCCTACAAAACTAATGTATGTGACACACACTAGAACCATTTCTGTCTGTGCACGAGAATGCATATCCACTTGATTTTCATAGCATGTTAAATTGATTAAAATTTGAAAGTTATAGAAGCTGGGGGGGGGGGGAACTAGGGGAAAAACATGTAGCAAAGCACATCCTGAGACTCATGCTATGGCTTGTACAGGGTGTTCATATGTTGACCCTAATATCATGTTTATGCGTGTGAATAATGGGGAAGGACGTTTGAATCAATATGATTTGTGCTTAAAGAATGTGCTTTCCTAGAAAAAGGTCGTATTCGTCTCAGACCATTAGAACAACAGGAATTTAATTTGGAAGCAAAGAAGAGACCTAAGAGTAAAAAAAAGAAGCAAAGTTTTTGGTTGACTGGAAGGCATTTGCGAGGCACATAAAAGAGAGAAAAAATGTCAGACAGGGCCCTCATCTGTTTCTCAGTGTGCAGAAAGCCGATCCCAACCTGGACTCCGCCCCACTGCGACGCCCACAGCCTGCAGTTTCAGAGGCTCCTCCTCACGATGAAACGGCCCAGTCTACGCCACTCCAGCCGAACCTGTCAGAACTGAGCCACCAACCCCCACCGAACTATGCTCCAGCCATCCTGTCTTCACTGGTGGCGTTACACACGAGATCCCAAGTGAAGGGACCAACAACATTGCTGCCTGAGGACTTCAGACCAACAAAATCAGACAGAGAAGGGACAGCCGTGGTAAATGCCCCAATGCTAGAAGTGGCTGGAGAAGGAGTCCCTATGCTAGTTCACAGACCCTGGACATTGGAAGACATCAGGAGCAGCATGACGCATCTGCCGGCGCTCCACGAAGTAGGAGGACGAAAGTTTGGGGATGAACTTGATATTCTGCAGGGAATTCAGACCTACCACTCATGAACGACGACGACTTCTCAGGGCAAAACTTGGCATGGACTGCGTCAAGGTTTCATTTGAATTCCCAGAGAACGATGTCCGCCTGATCAACCCACAGTGGGATGATGGAGTCAACGCAAGGTACAGAGCACAAATCGTGGCACTCCAACAGAGGCTGATGAACACCTTTCCTGTGCGACTAGACAGGACAAAATAACAAAGTGTAAACAACAAGACTCAGAGACAGTATCACAGTACCTGTCCGGGCTTACTGAGATCCATGACGCACACTCAGGCTTGGAGAAACCCGACGCTCTGGCAGATGGGCAGGCGTCCGTCACAGCATGCGAGGCACATATCAGAAACAGGTATATGAACGGCATTAAACCAGAAATTGCTACTATAGTCAAACAACAATGTATCACCTGGGACACCAGAAACCTCACACAAGCGGAGGTTGTGGAGAAGCTCCTACGAGAGGCAAAGGAAAGAAAGACGGAGAGGAGAGGAAAAGCAAAAGGACGGTGACGAGGAAAGGGCTGTGTGGCACAAAGCACAGTTGTTGACGGAGTTTGGCAGTACCCCCAGGGCTGTCCTTGTCTTCAAAGTTGACGCATGGCAGGGACCATGCGTCAAAAGCGGGAATGATAGTTTTGATAAAGCATTGGTTTCTCTAATTACTTATTAAATATATATATATATATTGTTTAAGATGTTTGCGCAATTCATAAAGTGGGTTGAGGTTTGAAGGTAGAGAAGGCCATGTCCCTAGATCCAAACAGGACTCAGACGCAGTAGTGATAATGATCCTCTCCAGTGATAATGGCACACCTTTTGTGAGCCATGCCTTTAAGTAGGTGCGTAAATATTTGGGCATTGATTTAAAGCAGCACTGTGCATATCATCCAGCTAGTGGTGGGGTGGTAGAAAACCAGAGCGAGCGATGATCTGCATATACACACACACACACTGCACACACTGCACACACACAAACACACTCACACCAGTTCCTTGTGGCTACACAACACAAGACACCAAGAGTTAGATAAGAAATGTTTATTTAAATGTCTAATTGAAAATGATTTATTCCCAACATTACACATCTTACACCAATCTGTATTTCATCTGCAGCACTGATCATAATGAATCTAATCTGATTAAAATTGAGCAAAAACTCTGCCGCGTTAAGTGCAGAAATTCCTGCCGAGCCGCACAGCGAGCTTCATCGCAGTGACAGGAGCTTCCACGGAGTGAGTGTGTGCACGGAAACGAAAATCGATATCGGGAATAATTACGGCATCATTCAAAATAAATGCAGGTCTCATCTGTCATAATAGTGCAGTTTTGATGTGGGCAGCAACTTTTTAGTTGCAGAGTGAGAGAGAGAGAGAGAGAGTGTGTGTGTGTGTGTGTGTGTGTGTGTGTGTGTGTGGACTCTTCAGTGGAATAACACAAAATTGCACATGAAGCGTGTGTATCAAGTGATGTAAAAAGACAGAGAGACAGAAAAAGAGAAACAGTGTGTGTGCGTGTGAGTGTGTGAGAGTGTGAGTGGGTGTGGGAGTGTGTGTGTGTGTGTGTGTGTGTGTGTGAGTGTGTCAAGGCTACAATGAATAAGTTTTACACTGAGCAACTTTGCATTATTCATTGTAGGGATTAAGATGATTACTGTGAAATTAGAGATCCATTTTCTATCATATTACTGCACTAAGAGAGAAGAGGGAAAGCACAGTTCAAATAAAGAGTGCGGGGTGTCTGTGTGTGTTTACATGAGAAAGAGCAAGAGAGAGAAAAGACTGAGAGAGAGAGAGAGAGAGAGAAGCAGGGGCTGTGTGTATAAGAGAAAAGCACCGTGTGTGCGAGACAGAGATAAAGAGAAGGACAGAAACAAAGACAGAGAGACCGTTTCTGTGTGTGTGTGTGTGTGTGTGTGTGTGTGTGTGTGTGTGCGCACGCCCTCGCATGTGTGTGTGGAGCAGGATTTTGTCATCCTGATACGCATAATGCAGATGACACGCACATGAAGGGCGAAACAAAAGAGAAACAGTGATGACTTCAAAAGCAGCAAAATGGAGACCACTAGAGCTTCCTCTCTCTCTCTCTCTCTCTCTCTCCACACACACACACACACTCTCTCTCTCTCTCTCTCTCACTCTCTCTCCACACACACACACACACACACACACACACACACACACACAGGGTCTCATCTGATCATTAACAGTAAAACGTTTGTCCACATATTAACATGGAAGCACGCAGGTGTGGGCGGAGTTTATTATTTTCGCCCTGTTCCTTCCGAAATGTTCAACGTTTCAGATTAAAATAGGTTTTTTTTTCCCTAATAGCTGATATTTTCTGCAGAAAACATTCTCCAAATCTGACCAGCCTGTGAGGTTCTGGAATCACCAGAGTCTCAACAACAGAGTCTCAACAACAAAGTTTGCATATGCGGGGCGTGTCGTCTCATTATACTTTTGTTTGTTTTGTTGTTGTTGTTTTTTTTTCCCCCACATATGCATGGTTGCCAGATAGAGGCTTGTGCGATATTGATGTGTGTGTGTGTGTGTGTGTCCCAATCCCAATTTTCCATTTTAAAATACTGCAGTCCAGAAACTGTGGCGTATAAAATTTTTTCAAAAGTCTTTGTGGGTGCAAAATGTTCCTACACACAATGCGTAACAATTAATCTGGCGATTGTGCCCTGCGATGGACTGGCACCCTGTCCAGGGTGTACCCCGCCTTGTGCCCGATGCTCCCTGGGATAGGCTCCAGGTTCCCCGTGACCCTGAAAAGGAGTAAGCGGTTGAAGATGGATGGATTTAATAGAATCTGTGCTAAACGTCACTGGATACCGTGTATGGACGATAATATCGTTCATTCCACACTCAGATAGCAGTGTGAACCAAACATGAGCATTTCCATATCGGTTTAATACAAAATGATCTAAACTACACATGCCATCTTGTCCTCTTCCACATACATGGTGTGGAACTCAGATGCTCACGATTGGCTGGTGGCACTGAGATTGACAGAGAGAGTATGCCACTCCCATCCCGTTTTGTTGTCTCGTGTCCTCGTCCGTGGCATCTCAGGGGACAGAGTGAATGTTTTCCTGTTTACGATTACAGAGCCATGATTATCAAAACAACAGTGTGAACAGGAAAATCTCATTATAATAAAAACAAACGGCTGGAAAGTTCTGGAAAGTGGCTGAAATATTGTTGTATACATTTAAATAATATTCAGTTCATAAAATCCCTGTGTAGTGACTGACTTTGAGTGTTTTGTTGTTGTTTACAATTAAAAGGATCCCGGACTGTTTAACTTCCCCATGATCAGATCACAAGCACAACCTTAACACTAGTGCTGTTCTGGATCTGCTTTAACCAGGCTGAGCGAATTCTCTACCTCAGCCCTCGTCACACTTTCCTCACAATCTGTCGCCTTTCTTTCAACGCATTACAGAAAAATAATAACGAGAAGACAAATCACGCTTCACTTGTCTTATCGTCACGAGCTCGCACCCACTCTAGAGTTCTGAGGAGACACCCGTTCGGCTGATGGGAAATCTTATTTATTTAACACCACGACTCTCTCTCTCACACACACACACACACACACACACACACACACACGTGTAAAGTCCTTCCACACGGGTGTGACTGCGACCGTGTCACCCAGGACGGAATTTCTCCGATCGGCAGAAAACACCCGGTCCTGCAATCCCGCTTTCGTGCGAGCCGAGTGAAACCCAGCAGCTTTTGTGCGCCGAGTAATAATTCATTGTCACGGCTCAGAGCTGCGGCGTTTATGGGTGTTAAATAAACCGTAATTTTAAAAACACAACCCATCCACACACACACACACACACACACACACATAACAGACAGTGTAAAGTAAATATGTGTAGGACTCATTAACATGTAAACAAGCTGTGGTGTTTATAGTTCTGTGTGTGTGTGTGTGTGTGTGTGTGTGTGTGTGTGTGTGTGTGTGTGCAGCCGCCAACCAGTGGACAGACAGTGTTACAAATTAAACAGGAGCTGTGCCTGGCTGGTTAAAGGTCCCTCTCCCTCCCACCTTCTCTCTCTCGTGCTCTCTCTCTCGCGCTCACACATGTACTCACACACACACACACACACACACACACACACACACACACACACACACACACACACCACAAATGAACCAGACTCAAGGCTGGTCCATAGTGTCATTTTAAACACACACACACACACGTACGTTTCTCCTCCTCTTCCTCTTCCTCCTACCCCTCTTGGTGTCCTGCAATTACAGCTCATCATCGTTACCATTACGCCGCTAAACACACACTTGGGTCACATGCTCGGCGATGACTCCAGACGAGTCAGTGTGAAAAACGAGCCCTTCCTCCGAGTGACCTACAAGAAGTGTAAACACACACACACACACACACACACCGCACCGCGAATAAAAGTGCGCGGTCTGGTACGCCCTGGACTCCTTTTAAAGGCACGCTCGGTATAAATACGATGGTGTGATCCGCTCTTCTCCATCTCCGCTCGTTCCTGCATGCACCTTGATAATCAGCGAGGACGTACGCCAGCCGTAACGACTAACGACTAAACGAAAAGCCCCGGCGATTTCCCGATTCTGACTGTTCAGAAGACGTGAATCCTTCTCTGACGGCGGTTCAGCTGCGAACCCCAGCTCGTGGCCGTTCTCATGTGGTACAACACAAACTGAACTGTGATATGATGTGATAAGGTGCAGGTATCCGTAAGGAGACGTCCGGGTAACACCTACGGAAGGAGTCTCCAGTGTCAGGATGTTCCAGAACATTAACAGTCACTTCAAAATGGATAGAAAGCGTGACGTGTCATTGGTTGATCGATAGAAAGACTGTAATGGCTGGTAAAGTGCTGTGGTGTAAGAGGAAATAAAAACGCTGTTGATATAAGAAAATAAATAGCTTCCAAGCGATAAGTACAACTCCTATAACACGGCCTCTTACATCACACACATCTGATTTTATATCACTCACAGAACAGGATCAGAGCAGATTCACTGACACACGCACACGCGTGTGTGTGCGCGTGTGTGTGTGTGCGTTTGGCCTGCTAGTTTTACAGGTTAATCCGCACACTGAACTGACTTCACTCGACACCCTCCTGTCCTCCGCCCACCATTTAAGTAACTTTAGCTTCATGATAAAAATAACAACAGCTTCCTGTTTTTTTCCATGACACTTCTTCCATCTCTGCTCTTCTCTCCTTCCTCTTGTCATCCCTCTCTCTCTCTCTCTTTGTCTCGCTCGCTCTCTGGCTGATGCAAACGTGCTTGTTGGTCTGTAACGCCAGTCTCCAAGGTCTCGGGAGCAGTGGTGCGTTTTTCCGCACCCTCCTCGTGTCCCGTGGCCTCAGCACCCTTCGGTGCCCGTTCCCTCACAACGTCATCATCCGCCCTATAAATCTGGAGCACGTCCACTTCGACCCTGTGCTTAACGTTCTTAGACCTTCACGTACTCGCGCACACAATCACGCGGCACGGCTGTGAGGCCAGGGCGGATCCCCAGATTGTGAGGAGTTGAGTACCGACTAGGAGTCTGACAGTCGAGTAACTGCATTCTAGTAAAAGAAAAATTCTGTGAGTTTAAATCCTTATCCTGCTTTACTGAAAGAACGTCTTTACTTAATAAAGCAGAATTACAAACGCCTAACGTGTCATCATCCTAAATTAAAGTCTTGCAAGTCCTTAAAGGTGCAGTTTGGCATTTTAGAAGAGTTTAGAATATTATCCGCTGTGTGTTAAAACTATATCACACCACAGCGCTGTTGAATTCTCGAATCTGATTGGTCGGACAATGAGGACTCGTTTCATATACGGTTTGGAAAGTACTCCAACATGAACGACAGGTTGTTGTTGAAGAAAGAAACAATATTGTGGGTTTTTTTTTTATTGTAAGCAGATATTTATGTCACTTTGAAGGAAGGAGTCTCCAGTGTCAGCACTTTGTAACGGTCACTGAGAAGAAATTTACTCGTTCCGGTTTCTTAGTACCATCATTATCATTATATCATTATAGAGAGAAACTTGTTACAAGGTAATAAACTTATTATAACGGAAGTGAGAAAGGCAGCTAATCGTCTCGTTATACGTATACGTATACGTATGGGCAGCTGTAGCTCAGTCGGTAGAGCGGGTTGTCCACTAATCCACTAATCGTGGGGATGGTGGTTCGAATCCCGGCCCGGGTGATCCCATGCCAAAGTGTCCTTGGGCAAGACACTGAACCCTAAGTTGCCCCCGATGGCAAGCTAGCACCTTGCATGCAGCTCTGCTACCATTGGTGTGTGAGTGTGTCTCATTAGTAAGTCGCTTTGGATAAAAGCATCTGATAAATGAATAAATGTAAATGTAAATACAAACTGTTCACATGTATGATGTGCTATTGAAAATTGCAGAGGAATGATGCGCTACAAAACTTCTATGCTTTGTATAATGTTGCGGTTCATCACGTGTTATTTGTTACGTATCTAAGAGAGCGGAAAAAACAGCATCCTGAAACATCAATCGAGAATCAAATGCACAATAAAAACATCACTGAACCTCATACTAAACTGCATGACTATCGCTAGTTCACACGTACGAAATAAATGACTCGCGGACATTATTATTCTCTTGTCCCTGATTCGGCGTGTTTGGTGTTTATTTTTAGCTCCTACAAGCTTTGAGGCATGAGTGCTGAGAGCTGACTAACACAATCATATGACACGAGATCCATATCAGAGACCAGACAGGATTTTGATTATATTACAGCGTGTACGATACGCTCAAGTAACGTACCGTATTTATACATCCATATATGTATATATAAAGCGCTACATTATGCGACGCTTTTAAAGCGCAGACGTTACTCATTTCACATCACGATCACATGGATTATCTTTTCATTTGAATGGACAGCGCGAGATCTATAAAGTGTGTGTGTGTGTGTGTGTTTGGATTGTGAGACCTATTACGAACAAGATGTGTGTACTCAGACGGAGAGATCGCGTTAAATGCGTCGTGCTGCACTGGAGGTATTTTAGTTTGCTCAAGCCTCAGACAGTGTGTGTAATGAGCTCATGTACAGTTGTTATAGCTCAACGGCAACGGCTTTCTCTCTCTAGTCTCTGTTTTTTCCCCCTCTCTCTCTTTTTATTAGCAAAAAAAAAAAAGCCGTCTTTCTTCAGCTGGTGCAATGACATAATTAGGCTTTCGTTTTAAAGAGCTCTTCATTTAGCATTATGCACTGTGCCTTCTTTCTCCAGGAAAAAAAAAAGAACAAGAAAAAGCGATTATGCGCACAGCATTTCCGACCCAGATATAGAAAACGGATCCCTCATTATGAGGCGTGTGAGTCATCTGATGTACGGCCCTGCTACAAAAAGAAACATGAGCCGTCCGGATCAGGATGAGGGACAATATGAGTGCAAAGTCTGCCCTCTCACTACACCTCACTCTTTTGGACAGAAAATAAACCCGGGGATTTATTACGCTGTAAAAGGCGTCTGGATGTGGGTGAGCCGGCGAATCACGGGGTCAAAGTGCACTACTGAGCAAAGCAGCATGGGTAAGGAAATGGAGAGCATGGCATGACTGACCTTCCGGCCTGAAGACATGATGCCCGGGCGCTTCTCGCTAAAATTAAAGCTGTCCATCCAGTGAGGAGCAAAAATACTGAAATATTACTCTGTCGCTCTATCAAGAAGGAAAACAGTAACACCAACTGCCCTTTAAAATTCAGCCAGACACTGTTTCAGTGAAAAAAGCAGATAAAATCAGGTGTACACACACACACACACACAGCAGGTGAGCAGCCAGCTGTCATTTGGCAGCGTCTCGTCCAGGGAACATCGCTCTGACATTTCAGGAACCTCTCTCACACACACACACACACACACACACACACACAACAAAAAAGCAGTCTGAAATGGCGGCGGGAGCGTGATCTCCAAACACACACTGAGAATTTAGTGGTGTGAAATGGCGGCTGGCCGAAGATCTCTGCTGTCACTGACACACACACACACACATAGAGAGCTATATTTCTGCACACGTCACCTGTTCTGATAAGAAAAAAGCTCACAATCATTAAAATCATACATGACTGTGTATTTGAGTTGCACAGTGACAGGGCGTATTTCAGTTCCACAGTGACAGGGCGTATTTCAGTTGCGCGGTGACAGGGCGTATTTGAGTTGCACAGTGACAGGGCGTATTTCAGTTCCACAGTGACAGGGCGTATTTCAGTTGCGCAGTGACAGGGTGTATTTGAGTTGCACAGTGACAGGGCGTATTTCAGTTCCACAGTGACAGGGCGTATTTCAGTTCCACAGTGACAGGGCGTATTTCAGTTGCACGGTGACAGGGTGTATTTCAGTTGCACGGTGACAGGGTGTATTTGAGTTGCACAGTGACAGGGCGTATTTGAGTTGCGCAGTGACAGGGTGTATTTGAGTTGCACGGTGACAGGGTGTATTTGAGTTGCGCAGTGACAGGGTGTATTTGAGTTGCACGGTGACAGGGCGTATTTGAGTTGCGCAGTGACAGGGCGTATTTGAGTTGCACGGTGACAGGGTGTATTTGAGTTGCACAGTGACAGGGTGTATTTGAGTTGCGCAGTGACAGGGTGTATTTGAGTTGCACGGTGACAGGGTGTATTTGAGTTGCGCAGTGACAGGGTGTATTTGAGTTGCACAGTGACAGGGCGTATTTGAGTTGCGCAGTGACGGGGCGTATTTGAGTTGCGCAGTGACAGGGT
>JAFFST010029847.1:15477-25624 GCA_022414735.1 Noturus placidus
GTATATATGTGTGCACTTTCTTCATGGTCTCATCAGTCTTAAAATGAGTGAAATCCTTATCTCACACTTCTTCACAGCCACAATTTCCTGTAATCACCGCTGATGAGTGACTGAGGATGCCATAATGAATCAGTCATAGACACCATGTGACCTTCTAAGAGCTGATCTCCATCTCTCCATTTTCCTCCAGTCAATAATGATATGACAGCTCGTGATATTAAGATGTAGAGCACAGAAGAATTTTATATTGGAGAGCGAATAAGTTGAGGAGAGGAGAAACTTAACTCAGTTTACTTAATATTAATCCAAGTCCTAAATGTCCCACATTCCAACTAGCTATGTGTACTTTGGTCAATGAAACTTTGCTGCAAAAGTACGCATAGCGAGTTGGAACGTGGGTTCGATGACGGGACGCAGCACAGAATGTTATAAATAAAGACCTTGATAGAGACAATATAGACCCAACGACGACCCAGAACTGATCAATATGGAGGCAAAAGATTAGGAGAGCTGACCCCTAGTGGAAAAGTCGAAAAAGCCAGACAAACAAGGAGTGTACAGACTTTGTGTGTCTTAACAGTTCTTTTTGGCCTTAACCACTTAAGTCACAATTTTCTCACAGGTCTTTATCTATCGTACTGAATCATATCATATGATAATGTCTGAAAAGATGCTCCTTGTAAGTATGTGTTATGAAACTGATTTAATCTTAAACTGTTGTCATATGGTGCAGTAGCTGCAATATCACTTAGTTTCAGTACACTGCACAGTTTTCCCATCTACATATCATGTACGTGTATTGATTTTATATGGGCATTGGAAAAATGGAAAAGAGTGGACAGAGTTCAGAAAGAGGAAAGAGTGATAGTCCTCAGTTTTACTATTCCTCCGATGCAAATTGTGCCAGAGCACTGACGGCGCTGTCTTCATATCCCTCTTACCTTTCACAGTTCTTTTCTCATTATGTATTTGACCTCTGCTAGTTCTTTTTATGAGTGCCTCCCAGTCCTGAAGCAGTTCCCTGCTACTTCTCTTTTCAATTTTTTTTGCACTGACACTTTTAGTGGGTGTCTAACCCAGCATAGTTAATCCCTATGGAGCTTAGTGTCTTTGTTGAAGGGAGGCTGGGAAAGCTGTATCTCCATCATGGAGGTCCTTCATCTCAGCTTCCGATTTATGGTGTGTATACTTTTGACGTTGACTACCTCAGTTTGTGTGTGTGTGTGTGTGTGTGTGTATGTGTGTTCCCTTTGCTTGTCTGTGCTATTTAGTAAAAGTATGATACAATAAATCAAGATAAATATTTTAAATTCATAAAATTGTGAGGGCATTTCCTATGCAGAGCCTGCTTCAGTTCACCCCACACATTTTAAGTTGGATTCGGGTCTGGGATCTGGCCAGGCCATTCAAAAACATTGATCTCCTTTTGGTTAAGCCATGATCTAATGTGAAATCATACTTTTAGTCATGAGTAATAGTTATGCCCAATTTCATACAGTTTATTTAAATGATTTAAATTATAGAAAATGTGTTGCATTTGTGTGAACATGTTGTCAAACTTTGGTTTGTGAGTGACAGATAAAGAGCACAAATGAACAGGAGCAAAAATAAACCATGTTGTGTCCGAAAGAAGTTCTTGTGTACAAAACTGTTGTATAAAAGTAATAAAACTCACAATTGTGTGCTTAGCTATGGCACTCACCCTTCAGACTCATGCCTATGGCCAAATCACAACAGTGCTTTTGCAAACTCTATTCAAAGAGTCCCAAGCCAAAGTTTAATATGCTTCAGATAATATGCAACTTTTATTGACTGATAATTGATTGGAATTAGTAATTGAATTAGTGAATAAATGAACATAAAGAACAGAAAACAGTTAATTTATCATTTCAGATTACTTTTCATGACAAGTGCAAAATTTTGGAAAAAAGCAAATATTATATATATATATATATATATATATATATATATATTTAAGTATAACCAACAACCAACATGTACATTCAATGTCTAATTTAGTCAAATACATTTTTAAAAAATGTCCCATTGTTGTGCAGTTATATACTGTTTATCAAATTGATTAATTGGGAAAAGGCTTAATGGTCTTTGTTGATAACCAATGTTGATAAGCAATGCTCTATATGCTGGATTTGCAGAATTCCTCTCTTAACGCTCTTTTACAGGAAAGTCATCTGTCAAATTTCAATCAGTACTTATTGAAATTTGACAGATGACTTTCCTGTAAAAGAGCGTTAAGAGAGGAATTCTGCAAATGTGTCTCCACTGCTTTGAAAACTTTTTTAGACAGTCTTTAATCAAATGCCTCTTCCCTGGTGTGAAGTAATGTATCTCTAAGGCAGTGGTCTGCAGGCACATCTGTCATCTGTATTAATGATAACCTTTAGATTAGTGAGACGAATTATACGCTTGCCTGTGCTCTTTTAGGACACTCTTTCATTCATCTAAAAATGACGGAGACAGAGGAGCTGGGTTTACCTTCTATTTTCATGCTCTATTGATGACCTATGTTTGAGAAACCATGCTATGTTTGTGTCTCTTTAGTACTCTTTAGTAAAGTGTCATCAGTGTGTGTGCATCCACAAGTAAAAATGGAGAAAACCAATAATTCAGTAGTCTTTCCAGCCTGTTCTTATGCAAAATTCATAAGGATCATCTAAAAAGGTCTCGCTTGGAAGTTCTGACTTAATTCATATGAAATGTTTTGAAAGTTAAGGTTTGTGATGGCGATTAACATGCATACTTTTTTCTTATGAATTAATGTTTACAAAATTAAACACAATACAGCTACATCATCCTTACTTGTTCTTTTCAGAGATCAGACTGGGGTTATCAACCTGATGTCAAAACTATGTAAAACATAATGAAAATAGTAATTTCTTTTCTCTTTTTTTTGTACAGACTAGGAGTCTTAAGAAAAGCTTTAAGGCTAACACTCCTCTTCCTCTAACACTCCTCTTCCAATCAACATGCAGTGAGAGCGAGTGTAAATCAAATGAACGTACAGCCATTTATTTGTTCCCTAAAGATGACGTTGACAATCACATTTAGAGCATTTGGCAGAAGACATTATGCAGAGTGACCGACAGAAGTGTTTTGTAGATAAAAGACAACTGGGTGTACAGTGCACGTTTCTCTTGATAGCAGTGAGGACCAAAGCCAAATAATAATTAGAATAAAATGTGTGCAGTACGTGCACATGTGTGCATGGTGTACTGTGATAGACTGGCATCCCTCCAGGGTGTAGTCCTGTCTCATGCCTGGTGTTCCTGGTATAGACTCTGGATCCAATATGACACGGACCAGGACAAAGCAGCAACTGAAAATGAATGAATTAACTAGCAATGGGTAATGGGTTCATTATTTTAATAATGAATCAACATTTTGTGGCTCAGGTTTTGAACAGGCAGGCTTTCTACAACTAGGTAGACTGTTCAGTTACATTTACATTACATTTATTCACTTAGCAGACACTTTTTATCCATTACTTACAAAATGAGAGATACAAGCAAAGTGATATCAAGCAGAGAACAATACAATGCCACTATACAAGATCCATTAATTGAATACTAGAAGAAGCAAAGTGCGCCGAGTAGAGGTGTAAGTTTTTTTTTTTTTTTTTTTTTTCTTTTTTATGAGTTGGTTAGGTGTTGACGGAAGAGGTGGGTCTTTAGCTGTTTCTTGAAGATGGTGAGAGATTCGGCAGTCTGGATTCATGTTGATTCAGAATTATTTATATATCACGTTTAACAATAGACAGTGCCACAAAGTGGCTTTAAAGAAATCTGGATGCAGATTTATATCCCTAATGAGCAAGCCAGAGGGGACAAGAGTCAAGGAAAAACTTCCTGAGATGACACGAGGAAGAAACCTTGAGAGGAACCAGACTCATAAGGGATCTAATCCTCTTGACACTGGATAGTGAGACAATAAATCATTATTTTTCTACAGCTGTGTACTATAAAGTCAAACTCAGTACTCAGCATGTTGAAAGGTGATTATTCATTATGATCATCAGGGTCTTTATGATATCAGTAGATGTTTTTAGGTACAAGTATACCACTTTTTTGAAGAATGGGTGAGTCTTGTGTATAAACCATTATTATTAAAATTTAAAGCGTCCATATTGGACCATCCCCAGCAGCAGAGCGTGAAGATATTGCTAATGTACTACAAACTTCCCACTTTTAATTGGCTTATTCTGCTCAGAATGAAATGAATTGACCCTTTCATACTTCATATTCTATGTCAGAATGAATCAAGGTTCAGTTTTGGAAATTACAGCATCAGTTAGTGAGGTTTAAATTAATGAACATTGCATGTGGCAGACACCCTTATCCAGAGTGACTTACAGAAATGCCTAGTACTGTAGTCTCTTTTGTAAAAAAAAATCTCACAATAGTACAAATATATATACCTGGTATAGTGAAAAATGTATTGCAACCATTAAATTCACTTTCACTGTAACTAAATGGTCTCTACTTTTCAGATGAATTCCATTCATTCATCTTCATTAACCATGTTATGCTGGTTTGGGTTACACTCGATCTGGAGCCTATCCCTGGAACACTGAACAGGCAGGAAAACACCCTGGTTGGGATGCAAGTCTGTTTTAAGGTACTATACACGTGCCCATTCACACCTAGGGGCAATTTATTGTTAGTCTTCCACCTACTGCCATTTTTGTTGAGGTGGGAGGCAACCAGAGAACCCGGAGGAAACCCATGCAAACATGGGAAGAACATATGAAAATCCACACACTAACTTGAGTTCAGGGTGGAACCAGAGACCCTGGAGCTTTGAGGCAGCAGAATTACCCACTGCACCACTGGGATTTCCTGTATATTATGCTTCATGTAAATTCCTTTAATTCTTCTGAGTCAGAAACCATATTGGTCCCTTTCTGCCTGAAGTAGTTTTCTACCTAATTCTCGTTCTCCCCTCGCTTTTCAAAAGTTGTTTACTTTTCCTCTCTTGTGTTCATTCATGATTAATTTGATCTCTTTTTATGATTGTCAGCTAGAGTGATCCAGAAGGACAACTGATCAACTGCTTTTAAGAAATCCATGAAAAAAAGTGAAGGAAATGGAAAAAAAAGACCTGCGTCTGAGGCAGGGAGACTAATTACAACAAGTTATGATAGCTACCATATTAAAGACACTGCTGGAGAGAGAGAGACAGAACAAGGAAAAAAAGACAGGAGAAATGGACAGACATAGCGGGAATGATGAAGGGGGGTGGGGGGATGGGGGTAGATACAGTACTGTGCCAGTCTTAGGAACCCTATTTTTTTAGCACAAACTTTGTTGTAGATTTTTATTTTGAAAAAAAAAAACAAAAAAAACATTAGATTTCCAGTCATTAGTTTTCCCGCACAAAATTAAATGTTACAAAATGTTTGTACAGTGCATCCGGAAAGTATTCACAGCGTTTCTCTTTTTCCACATTTTGTTATGTTACAGCCTTCTTCCAAAATGGATTAAATTTATTATTTTCCTCAAAATTCAACAAACAATACACCATAATGACAACATGAAAGAAGTTTGTTTGAAATCTTTGTAAATTTAAAAAAAAAAAAAAAAAAAAAAGCACATGTACATAAGTATTCACAGCCTTTGCTCAATACTTTGTTGAAGCACCTTTGGCACCAATTACAGCCTCAAGTCATTTTTGAGAATGATGTTACAAGTTTGGCACACCTATTTTGTGGCAGTTTCTCCCATTCTTCTTTGCAGGACCTCTCAAGCTCTATCAGGTTGGATGGGGAGCGTCGGTACACAGCCATTTTCAGATCTCTCCAGAGATGTTCAATCGGGTTCAAGTCTGGGCTCTGTCTGGGCCACTCAAGGACATTCACAGAGTTGTCCTGTAGCCACTCCTTTGTTATCTTGGCTGTGTGCTTAGGGTCGTTGTCCTGTTGGATGATGAACCTTCACCCCTGACTGAGGTCCAGAGCACTCTGGAACAGGTTTTCCTGAAAGATGTCTCTGTACATTGCTGCATTCATCTTTCCCTTGATCCTGATAAGTCTCCCAGTTCCTGCCACTGAAAAACAACCCCACAGCATGATGCTTCCACCACCATGCTTCACTGTACGGATGGTATTGGCCAGGTGATGAGCGGTGCCTGGTTTCCTCCAGACATGACGATTGCCATTCAGGCCAAAGAGTTCAGTCTTTGTTCAAGCTTTGGTCTGAGAGTCCTTCAGATGCCTTTTGGCAAACTCCATTTGGGCAGTCATGTGCTTTTTACTGAGGAGTGGATTCCATCTGGCCACTCTACCATACAGGCCTGATTGGTGGAGTGCAGCAGAGATGGTTGTTTTTCTGGAATATTCTCTTCTCTCCACAGAGACACGCTGGAGCTCTGTCAGGGTGACCATCGGGTTTTTGGCTCCCTGACTAAGTCCATTCTCTCCCGATCGCTCAATTTGGCCGGGCGGCCAGCGCTAAGAAGAATCCTGGTGGTTCCAAACTTCTTCCATTTACGGATGATGGAGGCCACTGTGACCTTCAATGCTGCAGATATGATTCTGTGCCCTTCCCCAGATCTGTGCCTAGATAAAATCCTGTCTCGGTGGTCTGCAGGCAGTTCCTTGGACTTCATGGCTTGGTTTGTGCTCTGACATGCATTGTTAACTGTGTGACCTTGTATAGACAGTTGTGTGCCTTTCCAAATGATGTCAAATCAACTGAATTTACCAGAGGTGGACTCCAATCGAGTTGTAGAAACATCTCAAGGATGATCAGTGGGAACAGGATGCACCTGAGCTCAATTTTGAGTGTCATGGCAAAGGCTGTGAATACGTAAGTACATGTGCTTTTTTGGTTTTTATTTTTAATAAATTTGCAAAGATTTCAAACAAACTTCTTTCAAGTTTTCATTATGGGGTGTTTGTAGAATTTTGAGGAAAAGAGTTTTTATTTATGAGGAAAATAATGAATTTAATCCCTATTGGAATAAAGCTGTAACATAACAAAATGTGGAAAAAGTGAAGCACTGTGAATACTTTTCAGATGCACTGCAAGTCAGTAAAGAAACCAGCGTATTAAGTGGTAAGAGACACTTTTCAGACAAAAAACATAATGGTGGCTGCTAAATTTTGCTGCACAAATAAGAAGCGAGTGCAACAGTTTCCAGAAGAACAGTGGCTGGTTCTGCAAGATGCTCAGTAAAACTTACAGTTCATTTCCTTATAAAACTACACTAATTATACCTGAGACTACTTTTTTTTTTAAACAAAAGGTTGTTACACCTGATATGGTCTTTGTTTCATTTATTACTGTATTCTACTTTTTATAGTATTGTTTTAAATGAAGAAACATTTAATTTCATTATTTTTGAAGGCATCTTTGATCTACAGCTTTTCTTTGCATGTGCCTACGACTTGCACTGTACTGTATATTCAGGGAAATAGAAAGAAATGGTAGTGGACTGCGATAGATGTCAATGGCATTCCATTACTGAAAGACACCTCATGAAATATGAACTTGTGGATGGATGATGTGATGTCCAGAGAAATCTGATCTGCCTAAAGTGACAGCCATTTTGGAAGGGGAAGAGCCAATATGATGAAAATCAACAAGGGGTGGGAATATAGAGCAAAAGGAATAAAGGCTGTCGTTCTCTCATTCACCCCTGCTGTGGGATGAATATACCCTTATTAGGACTGGGTCCAGGACTTCACTCAGTTCTTCATTACCATCTCCATTCTCCAATGCACATCTATAAATCATGTCAAATATTCATATTGTCACACACGGAAGTGATATATCTTTGTAATTTGGTATTAGGAAATTGCAGGACATATATCAGAAGACTACTTTATAGTATCTATGAATTCATATAACAAGAGATTGAGAGTCCTGTGCTTTACACCTCTGTCAAGTATGAGAGTGATGCACTATCTGGTGATAAGCCTTGATCAGTCAGCCTCCCTGCTCATCTGAGGACGCGGCTCAGCTTTTTGGTTCACCTGAGGTCAGTCGCCCTGGTTTGCTGAAGACATTGCTCTGCATCCAGACCTACCCAGGTGCTCCGCTCTGCTTGCTTGCGCCGCGCTGAACGCCGCTGTGCTTTCCTGCTCCGCGTAGGATCTCGCCCTGATTTTCTGCTCCAATGAGGGCATCGTTCCTTTTCTATGTGGGGTGCCGTATGTCACTCCCCCTTCCTGCTCCACAGAGGGGATCATTTCCCCCTCGGAGAGTATAGTTCCTCCCTTTGGCCTTGCGTAGAACCTCGCTCCTCTCTCTGGCCTCGCGGAGAATCACGCTCTCCTCTGTGGCCTCGCGGAGAACTTCACTCCCCCCGCGGACCACGTGGAGAGCGGCACTCCCCCATTGAGCATTATGGGGAACGTTGCTTATATTTGTTGTTACATGTTTGAAATTCTGCGCTTGCATTTGTGGTCAACTCTGTATCATAACAGTTATGCCTTTTATGCTCTTTTTTAAAATTAATAATAACTAATTCCACAATTCTGAAAAAATGCAAATTAAAACTTTATTCTCTCCATTTCAACAATTTTTTCAGAGTACCCGTATTTTCCGGATTATAAGGTGCAGTCTCAATTACGGGGTCTATTTCTGTACTTGACCAATACATAAGGCGCACCGTGTTATTAGGCGCATATGGTTGTTACGCCAACCAAAGTCGCAACATTTTTACAGATTTTGGAACTCAGTCCACATATTAAGGTGCACCGGATTATTAGGCGCACGGCCGATTTTTGAGAAAATTTAAGGCTTTTAGGTGAGCCTTATAACTGGTCTCATACACAGAGAACACATTACTCAAATTAACATTAACACATCAACTAAATTCAACTTATTGCATGTTATTAATTCATATTAACATTGACAGAATAAAAAAAAAAAAAAAAAAAAAAAAAAAACCTTCCTGTTAGGCTCACATTCCCTCACCACAAACAAAAGCATTTCTATTTCATCATTCACATCAAGCTGGTAATATATAATATAAACTTTTTTTTTATGATATTAACTCATTAATATAAACTGGATATGAAACATGGAACATACTACTATACAAATATATTTTCTGTGCTATGTATATATATATATATATACATACATATATATTACTTTTTTGGGAACTCCTCCATTTTAATCTTTAAACCGTGTAATGGCGCTTTAATTCAGCATGAGCAGCTCACGCAGCACAGGAAAAAAAATATATATATATACTTGGCAAAACTCCTACTTCACTGCTGCAGTGTCTAGTGTATAATTTTAACAGTGCAGAACTTAGAGAGCTTACAAATTGCAGTTTTGTCATCATTCCACACAAGAGACGGCTGTGGCTCAGTCGGTAGAGCGGGTTGTCCACTAATCCACTAATCGTGGGGTTGGAGGTTCGAATCCCGGCCCGGGTGATCCCATGCCGAAGTGTCCTTGGGCAAGACACTGAACCCTAAGTTGCCCCCGATGGCAAGCTAGCACCTTGCATGGCAGCTCTGCTACCATTGGTGTGTGAGTGTGCTCTCATTTGTAAGTCGCTTTGGATAAAAGCGTCTGCTAAATTAATAAATGTAATGTAAATGTAAAGAGACATAATCTTTACACACAGCATGAAATCGATGTGTTTTCCCACCCTTTTTTGATTCACAGGATATATCGGCCCTGATCATCAGATGATTTAAAACTATGCCTTTAAGACTAATGCCTTTATCTGCCAATAGTGAATATTGGCCGATACATCATTGCATCTCTAATATACACCCTTTTCCTGAGACTGTATTTTAAAGATAATTTTGCAAAATCCAAATAAGCTTTACAGATCTTTATTGGAAAGACATTGTTAAAATAATGTTTTTCATGCTTGTTCAATGAACCATAAACAATTATGTGGAACAGTCCTTAAGACATGAACAGTCTACAGGCAGTAGGTAAGTAAGGTCACAGTTACAATAACTTAGGACACTAAAGAGACATTTCTACTGACTCTGAAAAACACCAGAAAAAAGCTGCCTACGGTGCCTGCTCACATGTGTGAACATGCCATAGGCCTGCTACAGGGAGGCATGAGGTCTGCAGATCTGACCAGAGAAATAAACTGCAATGTCTGTAATGTAAGACACCTAAGACAGTGCTACAGGGAGACAAGGAGGACA
>JAFFST010029851.1:33394-46865 GCA_022414735.1 Noturus placidus
TGTGTACGGGGTTTTAGGAAGTGTTGCTGACACCACAGTGGAAATCATGATCTGCTCTGGGTTGATAGGTTTCAGGATGTCTGCCATGCCAGCATAGTCCATGAAAGCCACTGCAGCTGATCCTGAAGTTACAATAAAGCTGAAAGACTGCTGTGATTTTAAGCTACATTGACACTTTAATTCCATCACTGCTTTGTGATTTAAGCACCATGCTGCTTTAGATTAATCTGGAATCTGAATCAAGGAACAATGTGAAGCATGTATGTACGCACCAGTAGTGTTGGTGGTTATGTCATAGCCCAATTGGATTAAGTGTTTCCCTTACATTCTCTATGTACAACCTTCACAATTGACTAGAAATCATCTTAGACCTCGAACAAACTACATGTAGACTAATTAATATCAGTATTCTCCAGTTAAACCGTTAAAGCAGGACATTGATATACAGTCAGGTCCACTTTTGATACATCGTAGATGTATCACAAAGCTCAAAATGATAGTGAGTGGTTCCTTTCGAGACTGCATGAAGTCTTCACTGTCAAACATCTACATTTGTTGTGATTGTATTTTGCCTCTACTTTAAAAGTTCTCCAAAAGCACTATTATAAAACAAGTATTAAAGTTCTCTACTTTCTCCACCGTTAAAGAGGAATAGTTTAGTTATACAATATTACTCATGTAAATGTTACTACTCTACCTTTATTATTCCGTGAAATCCCAATGAGATCAATATCCATGGAAGCGTTGCTTGTGTAGAGACTGAGAATGCTGTTTACGCTGGCATTAGGTTTATCCACCACGCATACTAGAACATCTGAAAAGATAGAAACGAAGGGTCAGCTACTAACTCTAATTTTGTAGGGTACATGAATGATGACCACAAAAAAAAAAAAAGAAGTCAAATGCAATGTGAGTTTGTGAATGTATAACGCCAGAAATATAACTCTGGTGTTATATATAATGTATAACAAGGTTACATACCTAAATTTTGGAGAGTGATGTTGTACAACTTGTACGATTTCGTCACGAGTGTAGACGCCAATTTATCATTTACATTCAATACAGCATCTCCGCAGTACGTGTTTTCGCCACTAGGGTTTTTTCTCAGATCAGTCACAAGATTAGTTGTCATTTTCAAATAACGTTCCACGACCTAACCGACAGCCAGAGAGATACACAATGATTACATTTTCAAACAAAATGACAATTCCTGTCCACTTCAAAAAGTTCACATTAAATATAAAGAAATAACAGCGCCACATAGGTCTCACCTTCTGGGGTAATTCGTGAGCTGAGATTTGACTTAAGAAATTCTTGATGCATGATTCTGTCAAATTATCCTGGGTACAAATAATATAATTCCCATGAATAATAGTATATTGTGATAATCTAGATGTCAGAATCAGTAATGGAAAGATAATCCGTTTCATTGGCTACGTATTGCTTACATACAGTAAACACCTGACTAAATACAACACAGTGCTTACAGAAATCAGTGGACGTACTTGGACATTGTACACACACTATATTGCCAAATACATGTGGACATCTGATCAATCACACCCATATTTGCTAGTTGAACACTAATTTCTCCTCTGCAGCATTAGTGAGGTTGAGGTCAGGGGCTGATGTTGAGGAGTGAGGAGGTCTGGGGTGCAGGTGGTGTTTCAGTTCATCCCAAAGGTGATCATTGGGGTTGATTTCAGGGCTCTGTGCAGGACACTTAACACACCATGTCTTCATGGAGCTTGCTTTGTATACAGGGGTATTGTCATGCTCTTAGAAACTGTAATGCGATTCCCAGAAAACAAAAAGTAAGTGGAACCAGATGCACACCCAAACTTTATCTGCCTATACCAGATCCTTCGTTAGGGTTTCCATGGGCCCACGTCCATACTGATGTCTCAAGCAGGTCAGCCACAGATGCTGGGTTGCTGCACTGAAGCACTTACCTATCACCAAGTCTCAGGTTATTAAGTTACTGGGATACAACCAGAGACTCATACCTAAAACTCCGTCCTCTATTCTATTACTTCATACTATTACACCGTATGTGCCAGAGTTCCTTCTAATCATGAAGCCTTTCTTTGTCACATACAGTCACTCCATAAGTATTTGGACAGTCACATGATTTTTGTAATTTTGCCTCTGTACACCACCACAAAGGATTTGAAATGAAACAATCAAGATGCAGACTTTCAGATTTAATTCAAGGGCTTAAAATAAAATTACAGCTATTTTACAGTCCCTCCATTGTCACAGGCTCTAAAACAATTGGACAAGCTGACATAATCATAAATCTTAGGATTATTTCAAATACTTAGCTGCAAATCCTAACGGGCGGCTGTGTCTCAGTGGGTAGAGCGGGTTGTCCACTAATCCACTAATCGTAGGGTTGGTGGTTGGAATCCCGGCCCGGGTGATCCCATGCCGAAGTGTCCTTGGGCAAGACACTGAACCCTAAGTTGCCCCCGATGGCAAGCTAGCACCTTGCATGCAGCTCTGCTACCATTGGTGTGTGAGTGTGTCTCATTTGTAAGTCGCTTTGGATAAAAGCGTCTAATAAATGTAAATGTATTTGACTTTGCAGTCAATGACTGCCTGATGTCTGGAAATGGAAATCCATTGTAGTGGTGTACAGAGGCAAAATTAGGAAAATAGTGTCACATATCCCAGCTTGTTATGAAGTGAGCCATGATATGGCACACCTGCAGAAGAGAGGGTTAAATGCCTTTCTCAAGGGCCCAATAGTGGCAGCGTAGTGCTCTTGGGGCTTGAACCCCCACCCTTCTGATCAGTAACCCAGAGCCTTAATCATTGAGCCATCACCGCTTCCCAGCAGTGGAGAACGAATGAAAAGGCAGTTGTATTGTTTGTGATGCTTACTGTGCATACTATATCTCACATTTCCCAATGTACTATGTACAATACACTGGTGTCTTACCCTACATGGGTCAGTCTCCATTATGAGAGCAAACGTATTCATCTGTTTACATGAGCACACCGTGTGACTGCTGTTAGTCATTATGATCTCACAGCCATCTTCAAGCCATTCTTTCCCCTTCCAGTACACACAGGAGAGACTGGATTCAGGTGATAACGCCTAGAAAATGAAGAACGGAGATACATAAAAGTGATTGTCATTAAAATGTGCTCAATATAAATGTAAAAAACTTACACTGGTGTGTATGAAGGTGAGGTTGATTGATTTGGTGAGTTGTGTCATTTTTGTGGTTTGGGGTAGTAAGACTGATACCACAGCGGACACCATAGTTTTCTCTGTGTTGAGAATTGTTTTGAAGAATGCAGCTTTGAAGATGTCTGACATGTTAGCGTAGCTCACAAAGGCCACAGAACCTGGGACTGAATGAAAAATTCAAGTTCAATATGCAAATACAATATACACTTTAAGAACTTTATTTTAACTCGGCAGTTTTTAAGATATCATTAAGCCCAAGTCGAAATTTTTGTGCATTTCATATCTTATTGTCAATTAACCCCAGACATGGCATCCCAAGTGGTTTTATCAACCAGACTTACTCTATTCCATTTACCCTATGCACCCTATTCACTAGTCCAGAGGGTTGTACCAGGAAGTTTTATTTAAAAAAAAAAAGAAAAAAAGAAAAAGTTAAGGCTTCCCGTAACAGCGTATAAGAACAACAAGTCCTGTGGGTGTTCACTTTAAAGAAGCTGAATCGCACACTGGCGTAAATGATTGTTGGGACGGACTTGATTAAAGGTGTATATTTTATAGTAGAAAAAAATGATAATAATTCATTTCTTTAAACAATTCAAATGTATAATTATGAGAAAAAGTAATACAGTTGTTGCTGCTGTTAATGGGCTTCGCCAAACATAGCTGACCGTGTAGATGCATAAGTTAGAACAATTCACATGCTTGCCATACTAATAAGTTACTTAAATTAACTGTAATTGCAAATAAAAATAGAGCTGCGATCAGAGCCAAGCAAAACAGAAGCAAAATAAGGAGCTACGCAAGCATCAGAGCATGGTCATGATTTCACATGTGACGTTCCACTGCAATAGGCAGTAGTGTTGCCAAGATACAGCGGGGGAAATGACATCAGAATTAACTCAAGAGATCCGGAAATATAAAGAATGCACAACATTAAAGGCTATAAATTAAGTTATGTGTAACTGACACGTGAAAAAAGTATTGAACACACTAAGAAAAAGCAGATCTCCAAGGCAAGGAACCAGCTGAAATCCATAAGTAATATTCACCCCCTATCTGTGCAGATTAATATCAGATGGGTTAGTAAACTGATGGTCTATAGAAAGGCTTTTTGTTACCAAGGTGTCACACGAGAAACGTCATGATGGGTAAAAGCAAAGAGTTCTCCCAAGACCTTCTCAACCTTACTGTTGTGAAGCATATTTATGGAATCGGATACAGATGTATTTCAAAACTTCTGAATCCTCCAGTAAACACCATTTGGGCTGTTATCTGCAAGTGGAAGCAACATCACTCCATCATCAACTGGCCACGCACAGGAGCTCCTCACAAGATTTCTTACCAGGGAGTCAGAAGAGTAGCCAAAGAGACAAGGACCACTCGGAAAGAGCTCCAGAAACCCTTAGAGGGAGCAGGTGTCATCATCACAGAGAAAACAATAGGTGATGCACTCCACTGCTCACAGTGACTGTGAACTAGTGTTTGGCAGAAATGAGAGACTGTCAGCCAATAAGACACGGGCATTTCCACAGATTTTCCTCTACAGTCCATCTGATCTGATTGGTCTCGCCTCTGTTCACTGAAGATATAAATAATTCTTCTTTATCTGAGTGCTTTGCCTATGACAACATGCTCTAGTGATACTTCTTACAATTAAAAGAAAGGGAAAAACCTGCTGGTGCTAACGAACTGGCCCATACTTCTGAAACACCTCTCTTGACCCGGGTGGTACCAGCAAGTCTTTTGTAGAAGTATATGTGGACTAAACTAAAATCTAATATAAGTAATTGTATAAGAACTGTAAGAAGACTGCGAGAGCCTAGTAGCACTAAACATGAGCCACAAACAATCGCAACATGATCATTTCGGCAGATCTCCTAGTCCTATTTGAACATGCCAAAATATCACAAAAAGCAATTCGATTTAACATTCATCGACCCAACACTTTAAAGGGGCAACATTTAGCCAGACACAACATTTAACATGTAATGTTACTTCTGCACCTTGGTTATTCACTGAAAACCCAGTTAGATCGATATCCAGAGATGCATGGCTTGTGAAGGACGTGACATTAGGTCCATCTACAATCACTTGAATGTCTGGAAAGATACAAGTAAAGAGTCAGCTGTGTTCTACCCATATCCTTTACGGTGAGTAGTCAATCATTTGTTTTAAATCCTGTATGGCAAAATGTTTAAAACTGAAACTACGAACTATAGTCAGACAAAACTCAACTAAAAGGAGAAGATTGTATGAAGTAACATGAAATTTAACAAGCAGGTTCCATACCTAAATTTTGGACAGAGATGTTATCTGTTTTCCCCATCAGGGTGGACACCAGTTTTTCAGTGACTTCCAATACTTTATTCACAAAGGATATCAGATCATTCTCACCCGACGCAACATCTTTCACATCATTCATGAGATTAACTGTCATGTTGAAATAATGTTTCACAAGCTGTCCAAAAGCCAGAGAAATTCCCATGAGTACATATCAAAAGGCATTGATCAAAAAAATAATACTGACAAGACAGTCTCACCTCGTGTGCTAAGTGTTCAGCTGTATTGTACCTAATTTGATCCAGGAAACTCTTTGCACACTGTACTGTCACATTATCCTAGATAAACACATATCATAGGCAGTGAACACTAATATACCATTAACATCCAGAAAAGAGTCTTAAATGTGTTTTTGTTTGGATGAATCACAACCATGTTTAATAAAAGTGAAATCTTTGGATGAGACATTTTTTCCCTAAGTTACATGTGAGTACTGTAAAATGCTAGGGTTAGGGTTAGGGTTAAGGTTAGGGTCTGAAATTAGTTTGTATCCTTACACAGTTCTACACAATATTTTTATTCCAGTCAACTAGGTTGATAGTTAGGCTTGATGGTATGTCGTGAGGATCTCTTACCCGGCATGGGATAGTCAGCATGAATAGAGCCAGGGGTCTCATCTGATTACAAGAACACACAGTGTGAGTGCTGTTGGTCTGTGTGACGGTACAGTAACCTGTATCCCACATGTACCAGTACCAGTGTACGCAGGAGAGAACGCCCTCAGGGACTGACTCCTGGCCAGTGACAAATGAGAAAATGTCATTATTAAATCCTTAAAAATAATAATCCAAAATTGAAAGGTTAAATAGCTTACAGTGACATGTTTGAGCGTGACGTTGAATAGCTTGATGAGGTAATAGTTGAAGGATGTTGTTGTTTGCACCATGGTAGATATAATGGTTTTAATTGAGCCATCAAATTTGCCAGAGAAGTCATCCCCAAAGATGGCTGCCAGGGTCGTGTAGCTCAGTAAAGCCACAAACGTTGATCCTGAAGTTGACACAGAAATTCAGATGACACTTTTGACCTGACTTTTTTTTAATCATTTGGTAGGACATGTGAAGTTTGTGAATTAGCAAAACAAACAAAACAGAGTGATTTGAAATTTCACTTCACCCTGTACTTTATTGAAAAGACATTACATTTACATTAACACATAGTCTGATGTTTTACTTTGTGAATTTGATTTATTCTGCAAAATCTGCAAATCTGATGACTGCAACACACTCCAAAAAAGTTGGGACAGTCGACTGTTTACCACTGTGTAACATCACCTTTTCTTTTAATAACACTTAATAAGCGATTGGGCGCTGAGTGAAGACTCCGGTTGGTTAAGTTGTAAGTTTTTTTTTTTTTGTGAGTGCTGAGTGTGAGACTCAGAGGGCTGCTTGAGGAAGCGTGCAGATGCAGCACGTGCTTCAACATTGGCATGTCTCTGTAAATGTTAACATGTGTGTTCTTGTTTTGGTTTTTGTCCCGTCTCCACCCCTGCAATGTTATTGGTTGTATCCTTCACATGTCATGATCATCTCTATTGTTCTATGTTAGGTCCATGGTCCTGAAGAAATGTCATTTTGTTCCAATGTATACACGCTATATAGAGGAATCACAATAAAGGCCCACTTGACTTCTACTTCATGTGCAAAGAGGGACCTCTCTGTGCTGTCAAAGCAGTCTTGGAGGATTTCAGTGGTTTACTTGGTCCATACTTGTACAATCTTTACAGTCCGCTTTGCTCTGCAGATTTGTTTGGTTTGTAGGATGAGATAAGGAGTACGAACTTGTGGTCTGACAGTCTTAGGTTAGGTGTGGGATAGTGACGGTTTGTAGGCTTCTGGATTGTTGGTGTAGGCCTGGTCCAAGATTTTACCTTCTCTCATAGGGCATTGAACATACAGTATCTCACAAAAGAAAGTGCACACCTCACGTGTGTAAATATTTGATGATATCTTTTCACTGAAGAAATGTCACTGTGCTACAATGTAAAGTAGTGAGTGCACAGCTTGTGTAACAGTGTAAATTTACTGTCCCCTCAACACACAGACATTAATGTTTATTCCCATTGCAGGGGAATTACACCACGTCATGGAGCCAGGAGAACTACTCGCACTCCTGGGGCTTCCCACTGCAGGGGAATGACACCACGCTGATCAGTCCAGAACCAAAGGCTGGCCTAGAACCTTTTTTTTTGGGGGGGGGCGATGGCAATGTTAGAGCTCCAGTGTGAGACCTACGGGGAGGTCTCAGCTGTGGAGCTCCAGCCCGGAGTTAACATTGCATCCACTTGGCCCCCGTCTGAAGTCAACATGGCAGCCTCAGAGCTCCAGCATGAGACTTACAGGGAGGTATCAGCTGTGGAGCTCCCGCCTGAGGTCAACATGGCAACCTCAGAGCTGCAGCATGAGGCCTATGGGGAGGTCTCAGCTATGGAGCGCCCGCATGCCGAGGAAGCCATCCCACTGCCCTGTCCAGCAGAGGAGGCCATCCCGCTGTCCTGCTTAGCAGAGGAGGCTGCCATGTCCAGCCTGGGAGGCTGTTCTACTGCCCTTCCCAGCCGAGGAAGCTGTCCTGAGTTCTAGTTCTGCTGGGGGTGTCGTCCAGCGTTCCAGTCCTGCTGGGGACGGCACCCAGCCTTCCAGTGCCACTGGTGGTGCTCATCCGTCTGTCTGCTATCCAGTGAAGGCCGCCTCATGTTCAGACACAGCAAGAGACATCTCACACAGGGGCCCAGGACCCCCGTTGCAGGGGGGTTTTTGGCACTCTAGGAGGAGCGCCTTTGGAGGGGGGTTCTGTTATTCCTCGCCGGCAGATGGCATTGTGGCACGGCTTCTTAGTGGACACGTAACTTTTCTTTTGGTTTGTTCTCTTCCTGTTTGAGTACTGGTTTATATTTGAGGATGTCTTTAATAACAGGTGTCCATGGTCTAGCTTAATTATATTGGTTATTTAAACCCCTCATGTGGCTGCGCCCTTTGCGCAGTATTGTAGCTTGTTAAGTTAATTATGTCTAACGAGTAGAACGATATGGGTTAACGTTGCAGCATGTATGTGTAGCATGCTAGCGGCCGTAGCTTCATATCTAGTGTTCAAGTAAAGTCTTTATAGACCACTCTCCCTGTGTTTTGTTTGTTTGTTTATTAACAAATACTTTGATCTGCGCCTGCATCCACTTCCAGTCCCGTGTCATAACATTGTTCTCTTAAATCTGACTGACCACATTTTCCCTTTTGTTCCAAAATTGTAATATTAATTCCTTCAAATGAATATAAAGCATTTTAATTTATTTGGGGGAAAAAAGTCTATCTGCTTAACGGTCTGCCATTTTGGTATAACCAGCATTTTTGAAAACCATGATTCAAAAAATACAGCTTCTCCATTCCATTCCAAAGCCATGTTCCCAAAACACATGGAGGAATTGTCCAGGCTGATGACCCTCCACGATTAACCAGAAACAAGTTACTACTATACCATAGATGTGCTTTCTAATCCCAATGAGATCGATGTACATATGATAGTTTTTCTAGAGTGCCTACTCCTATTTGAAGATACTGAAACATTACAAAATGTTATTTGATTTAAAATTCATTGACCCAAGCTTTTAAAAAGACAACACACAATATGAAACATGTAACTGTTACTTATGTACTTTTCTTGTTTGGAATCCCAGTGAGATCGATGTCCAGAGATGCATTGCTTGTGATGAGTGTGGTGAAATTGCTCAAGGTGACATCAGGCCCAACCACAAAAACTTGAACCTCTGGAAAGATAGAAATCAAGATTCAGCCCAGTTCTAGTTCGATGTGTTCTTCATGGCACCTTCAATTTTACTAGCAGGTATCCATACCTATAGTTTGGAGAGAGATGCTGATGGAATTGTAGCTATCCGTTTGCTTCTTCAGTTTATACATCAGAATCTCATTTACATAAAGTAAAAAATTTCCAAAGTATTCTGACACAGATTGATTTTCACCATGTGCAATAAAGTTCACTGTTGTGTTCAAATAAAGTTCCACAGTCTTCACAAAAAAACAGAGATATTTCCATAAATACATATTAAAATCAAACACCGTCCTTTTAACTAAGACTTGAACAATAACAGAATCACCAGTCTTACCTCCAGTGGTAATTGATCTATGAAATATATGTAGTACAACATACGAATCAGGAAATCCTCTTCACAGAATTCAGTCGAATTCACCTAGATACAATAACAAAAATCAACAGATTTGATTTGAAATAAATTCTGATGTCGGAGATCAAAATGAATGGAATGCCTTTGCCATTTAAAAACATAAATATTGAATCCATAGGTTTAGATTTTCATCCAAAAGATAATAAAAAGGCTTTAAAGAATTAAACAGGCGTACAACAAAGTGTCAGCTCTAACTCAAGGATGGCTGAAATAAGTCAATGATTTAAAAATGATGTTGACATGTTCACTAAGGACAATTACGGATTTTTTAAAAGCGTTTCTTGAGGAGACTAAGAAATATTATCAAGGACACTTCCATGCCAAAAATCCGAGTGTGTTGAGGTGATCGGTGTTAAATAAATGCAGTGTTGCCAGCCGTTATGTTAGCATCACACATCGCTTAATAGGTGCATTTCGTTTAATTTATTTACTATTGGCACTATTGGTTGGATGCTAACTGCATTTCATTGTCACAGGGCGGGCTGTGTCTCAGTGGGTAGAGCGGGTTGTCCACTAATCCACTAATCGTAGGGTTGGCGGTTCGAATCCCGGCCCGGGTGATCCCATGCCGAAGTGTCCTTGGGCAAGACACTGAACCCTAAGTTGCCCCCGATGGCAAGCTAGCACCTTGCATGCAGCTCTGCTACCATTGGTGTGTGAGTGTGTCTCATTTGTAAGTCACTTGTAAATTTAAATGTAAAATGTTATTTCTGTAAAGCTGCTTTGAGACAATGTCCATTGTAAAACGCGCTATTGAAATTTAAATTGTCTCTGTAGTCATACTCTGACAATGACAATAACGTTGAACCTAACCTTCTTTGTTTCCCCTTTTTACTGCCAAAACGTAACCTTCTAGCGCCTTCTATTCATGATATATATTCATGTATGTCATTTTCACGAAGGTTACAAATAATTCTGGAGTTAGCTGTATTTTAGAAGTGCATACAGGTGTCTTACCATGCATGGGTCAGTCTCACTGATGAGAGCAAATGTAGTCCCATAATAACAAGAGCACACAGAGTGAGTTCTGTTGGTCTTTGAGATGAAGCAGCTAGGCCGATGGTATGTTTCCCAGTTCAAACAAGACAGAATGGCCCCTGGGTCTAAGTCCTAGCCAGTTGCGAAAGGAGAAAAATAAGCACTATTAATGTATTACAATTATTATTTTCTATATTGGGAATTTAAAATAAATAAATAAATAAATAAAACACTAACGTACTTTGATGTGCTTAAAAGTGAAGTAGATTGTCTCATAGATCCAGTTGTTGGTGGTTTGAGGAAGTGAGAATGAGACCACAGCTGACATTAAACTTTTTCTTGAGGCGATATTTGGGTCAAAGAAACCTGGATTAAAGATGTCTGTCATGTTTGTGTAACTCATGAAGACCACAGCAGCTGATCCTGAATAAAGAAAAATACTGATTAAAAGCTACCAATCATGGCTTGGGCTGGCACGGCTGCTTCTGGAACAGACTGATGATGGAGCTCATGATGGTAGCAGCAGAATGATCTCAGAAGTTTACAGGAACATTCTGTCTGCAGATTTACAGAGAAATGCTTCCAAATTAAATCAGGAGGAACTTCATCATGCAGCACGACAACGATCCAAAACACACTGCCACCTCATCTTCAGGGGGAAAGTGGAAGGTTTTAGACTGGACAAATCACTAGATGTTCACCCAACTGAGCAGCATTAAACCTCATGAAGATTAGACTGAAGGGAGAACTTTACAGTAAGACTATCTGTTTCTCTAATCGTGTCCACTAATCCACTAATCGTGGGGTTGGTGGTTGGAATCCCGGCCCGGGTGATCCCATGCCGAAGTGTCCTTGGGCAAGACACTGAACCCTAAGTTGCCCCCGATGGCAAGCTAGCACCTTGCATGCAGCTCTGCTACCATTGGTGTGTGAGTGTGTCTCATTAGTAAGTCACTTTTGATAAAAGCGTCTGCTAAATGAATAAATGTAAATCTAATTTTGCTCACCTAAAAATTGTGTGGTCTGCCTTAACACCTCTAGATGTAACTATCAGGAAATATACCTTCGAATATACCTTCAGTGTATAGCAAAAACACAATAATTTGCCCCGCTGTTCGAATAATTTCAGACGGTATAATTAGAAATGTTGTTGAACATTTGAAATATTTTAAGTGAGGAAGCTTTTAATGGGTAAAACTTGATGAGTAACCTTGTGGTTCACATTATTTTTACTCCATTTTCATGTCCTCTTCATACAGAGACTGGGACAGCTACAAGAACAGATTTTATTTGGTCCACTCATCAGATGTTTTATTCGAACAGCCAAAATAAAAGGGGAATTTCGACAAGTCTTACAACCTGGATTTGTTTTTAAGAAATTATGACCCAAACATATACAGCCCCTCTGTGTTAATTCCTTGTGCCTACGACTCAATTAGCCAGAAATTATCTGGAAACAAATGACTTTACCACGTGTCTTCTTTGAAATCCCGATGAGATCGATATCCAAAGACGCGTAGCTTGTGATGAGTTTGGGGATTTTATTCAAGGTGATTTTAGGGCCGACCATGAAAACTTGAACTTCTGGAAAGATAATAATGAAGACCAAGTGATTTTCTTTAGTGTCAACCTTACTCTGCAGGGTACACAGCTGCTCATTGGTCTCTCAAATCAAACAGGAAGTCGTTCTGTACGTGTACAGGAGCCGTCGTGTTCTACAATTTACAAACAGATATCTTACCTACATTTTGGACAGAGAAGCTGATGTTGCTGTAAGTGTCTGTTTGCGTCACCAGTTTAGACACCACTTTTTGAATTTTCACCAATAAGCTAGTTCCCAGGGATCTTAGAGTCATTTGGTCAGGAGCATCAGTTATTTCACAAGTTGTGTGATTCATGATTGAACTCAAATACATTTCCACTTCCTACACAACAGGTAGAGAGACACCGATGTTCACACGTTCAAATGCAATAGCAATCCGGCCTATTAATACATTTATATTCACAATAAAGAAACCAAAGACATCTCACCTCCTGAGATGTAATGTTCGGGATTTGGTCCAAGTCCAGTATTTCCGAATCATTCTAAAGCAAAAACTATTTATATTTGTATAAAAACTCTCATTTTCATATGTTTTTTTTTTTAAAGATTCCTTAATATGAATATTTTTGTCTGAAGGGTATTGAGGTTAGATTTAAGGATGTGATCACACACATAATCAAATAGTAAGAAGGAAAATGCACAAAGGAAAATAATTGCTTAAAGGTTGCCAGTTATTTCTCCAGTTAAACATACCTGGCATGTTTCAAGCAATTCCAAAGCGACTCCTAAAAACAAACAAACAAACAAACAAACAAACAAACAAACAAACGAGTGCACTATTACAGAATTATAATCCATCTATCATCCACCCTCTTATCCTCTTTCCTACTTTCTTTCCTTCCTTCCTTCTTTCTTTCTTTCTTTCTTTCTTTCCTTCCTTCTTTCTTTCTTTCTTTCTTTCTTTCTTTCTTTCTTTCTTTCTTTCTTTCCTTCCTTCTTTCTTTCTTTCCTTCTTTCTTTCTTTCCTTCTTTCTTTCTTTCTTTCTTTCCTTCCTTCTTTCTTTCTTTCTTTCTTTCTTTCTTTCTTTCTTTCTTTCTTTCCTTCTTTCTTTCTTTCTTTCTTTCTTTCTTTCTTTCTTTCTTTCTTTCTTTCCTTCTTTCTTTCTTTCTTTCTTTCTTTCTTTCTTTCCTTCCTTCTTTCTTTCTTTCTTTCTTTACT